>JAJPUD010004840.1:10047-55311 GCA_023553655.1 Myrmecobius fasciatus
TTTACTGATAAATATATCATATATGCTGATATATTTACTGATAAATAAAAATTTTACACTGATAAAATTTCTGATAAATTTTTGTGTGATCAAAAAAGTTTGGAGTCCATTGCTTTATGCTTAGGGGAAAGGAGGAAAATAAACTGGTCATATTCTAGGCATTGGTTATTCAAGAAAGCTGAGTTATTAGAAAGGCAGGGATATATATTTATAGTGAGAGCTTATTGAAAAGGAGCCATATGGGGATAACCAAATTTGGAGTAGGCTCCTGTCTGTGGGAGATGTCATTCTTGGTAACCTCATCAGTTCTCGTGGATTTAACAATCATCTCTGTGAATATGTGTGTAAGTATACATACATATAAATATGAAGTTTTTAAAGCCAAATCTTCAAAATATCAATAAAAACCAAACTATTAAATTTGCCTCAGAAAAAAATGGTATGGCTATACCAAGAAAGAAGATGAAAGAGGAAGAAATGAAAAGGTCTGGGATAGAACCTTGGGAAATAACGTAGATAACCAACTGGCAAAGGATACTGAAAATCAGCCATCAAATAGATTGAAGGACGACCAGGTCTGAGTGATGCCATGAATATCAGAGAAGAGAACGTATCTAGGAGGTGATATTTGGCAGTATCAAGTGAGGACTAAGAAAAGGTCTTGTTATTTGGCAATCAAAAGATGACTGGTCACTTTGGTGGGAATGAGGAGAAAGGGAATTGCTAGTGTAAAATGTAACAGAATGAAGAGAACCTAGAGCAATAGCATGAGGAGATAATTGGAATTAGTGAGGTGTGGTTTTTTAAGGACAACAAAACTTGGGCATTTTTGAAGTGCAGAGAGAGAGGTTGGGAGATTCTAGAAATAGATGAGATTGTTTAGGAGGTAATCTGCTGGAGAAAATAGGAGAGACATCACATATAAAGGCACATTTCTATCTTATCTATTCCCTAAACTGTTTTTGCATCTGGCATCTCTTTTCCATTTCTGCAACCAGCCCTTCACATTGTCTTTACTTAGTCTCTTAATGGCTTCCTAAGTGGTTATTTTCCTCTTGTCTGCTCTGATTCCAAGCTATCCTTTACATTGCTTACCTGAGTAATTTTCCTAATGTATGATCCTATCACTATATGTAAACTCCTGTTCTGATAGTCAAGGCTTTCCACAAATTGGTTCCACCTCTGCCTCTCCATTATTATCTGATGTTAGCACTTCATTTATTCTATGTTCTAGTCAAACTGAACTATTTTCTGTCTCCAGACTACTTCCATCCTTTCTGCAGTGGATTCCGTCTTCAATCTTTCTTCTGCAAATCTCCATCTTTTGTAATAATAGTACAACAGATGTAGTTCCCCCTCCCCAAGTATGAGTAGTCAAGCAGAACAAATAGCAATGCTATAGGTGTCTTAAAACATGTCTCATTCATTACTAGGGTACATTGCTCCTCTATCAGAAACATGCTTCATTTTTTTTTTTTTTTGAGTCATAGTTGGTCATTACATTGATCAAAGTTCTTGAGTCTTTTAAAGTTATTTGCCTTTATAATATTGTTATTATATACATTTACATTGTTATATTATACATTATATTGTTATTACATAAATTTATTTTTATAGATTTATATTATATAAATTATTTGGCTTTTGATCACTTCACTCTGATTCAGCTCATAGGTTTCTCTGAAACTGTTCTTTGGTTATTTCTTATGGTATAATACCATATTTATCTAGCTATTCTTCAATTGGTAGGCATCCCTTTAATTTCCATTTCTTTGCCTCTTAACATGAAAACTGTTATGAATATTTTTATACTTAGCTCAAGCATGTCCTTAGATTTTTCTGATTCCCCTTTCTGCCCGATTTCTAGTGCCCTCCTTTTCTAAATAACCATGTTCTCCTTGTACTTAAAAATACAATATTTGTAAAGCACTTAGCAAAATATCTTGACACATAGTAGGTGCTATCCAAATGTTAGCTATTAACTGTCTTTCCCTAAAGAATTATAGGTGCTTGAGAGTAGGGACTACTTCATTTTTGTCTTTGTATTTCCAGAGCCTAATACATGAGCATTCTGGCTGATAGATGCTTTTAAAATATTTAATGATTGATATTTGAGAAATTATTTAAATTTTGAGTGATGGCATCAAACAAGCATTTAGCTTTAAATCTGAAGTTCTAAAACTTCTTTGCTGAAAACTGGCCTTGATTCATCAGGCAGACCTAAACTTCTTCAGGCTTGCTCTTTTAGGTGTATACAAATGCTTTAATAATCAAGTAATTTCCATTTGCATTTCTTTTCATGAAAACATTCCTGAGTGATGACTGGGCAGGTTATCATCCAAATAATAATTTCCTAAGTTATTGTTAAGAACCAACCATGACTTTATATATAGACCTTAAGAATATTATGTGTAATTATTTAAATTGATATATTTGATTAAACAAAAAGGAAAAATACATATATATATCCTTCATAATTTATAGTTTCTATGAGAATATGTGCTGTGATTTGAGTAATATTGTGTACATGTTCTAAGTTTTATTTTAACAGAAGATGTAAAATACATGTTGAGGAGCTTTGAGGTCTTTAGAGGGTGAGAGTGTGTGTGTGTGTGTGTGTGTGTGTGTGTGTGTGTGTGTGTATGCATATCTAACTGTGGTTTGGGAAGCTCCTAATAATAAGGAAACTCCACTACTATGTTTGTTTTTAGGCTTAAGAGAATGACTTTTCCAGGGTACTGCAACAGCTTGTGCTGTAGGTGGGTCTTTCTAACTTTGACATCAGTTCTTTACTTTACAGGTTTTTATAACTCTCTAAAGTTTCCATTTCAATATTGCTAGAGGATGAGTTTTTAGCAAAGAAAGATTAGTAGGCTTCAGAAATAAGTTAATGTGATATAGTGTAAATAATTGTTACATAATTTGTTTTTATCAGTGTACTTCGCTGTGTTTTTGTTGAGCTAAATTATTTAAAATTATTTAAAATATGTTGAATTCGAAATGTACGATGTTTTTACAGTTGGTTTTTGGTCCCTTTGTGTACTACAGAACTCATTTCTGTTTTTTCTCCATTGGGCTTTCTTGTGTGCTTTACATATTCCAACAAATATATCAAATAAGATTAATATGATGATAACAAGATATTGTAGAATGCTACACTTTTCTTTGAATTTCTCTTGAGGAGTGATCATATGTAATTACTGAATACTTAAGGAGAACCATTGATTCAAACTCACCTGGCTTTATATTCCCACTAGTACTTAAGACACTTAATAAATATTTGATGAATTGTTTTAGTTGTGAATTTATAAGTGATAGCAGTACACTAATAGAACTTCAAGTGTCCAGTATAAAAAAATTTGCCATTCAGCATGCAAGTAGTTATAAGTGGTGAAGAGGCAAAAATAAGTAAGTGAAGTTGACTACCATACTACAAATGGAATCCCCAAATCCAGAAGTTGAAATTAATAGGGATTTCATAGACTTTCTGGTCTAGCCATTGTCTAAGAATCATTGTGACTGTATCTCTAATATATGATGACCATTGTATTCTCCTGAGGCCATGACATTCCATAGTTGCATAGTTGTAGTTACTGGGAAGTTTTTCCTTATATCAAGCTTAAATCTGCTTTTCTTGAGCTTCTACCCATAACTCTTATTTTCTGTTTTCTGTAGCCAAGAGCAGCAATAAGTCTAATCTTTTTTTTTTTTTTTTGAACTGAAATGGCTTCAATTTCTTGGAGATGAGCAGTTATCATGTTTCTTCTTAACCCAGAGTTCTTAACCTTCATTTTATTGGGATCACTTTGATTGTTTATTAAAATAGATGGACACCTCAATCATTTTTTTAAATGCTAAAAAAATACATAAGATTGCAAAAGGAAACTAATTATATCAGAGTGCAGTTATCAAAATATTTTAAAATTAATTCATAGACCCTGGCTCTAAATCTATTACTGCTTCCTATACAGAAGTGGTAACACCGACAGTGTGATTGGGAGTGAATTGGCAGCGAATTGGCAGCTTGCTTTTAAGGCTTAAGTTTAACATTGATACAACAGAGTATAAGATTCTGGAGTAGAAAATATATATAGAAAAATTAGGACTTTTATATTCAGTACTGATAAAGCTGCCACTGTCTTGCCAAAGAACTTTGGTTGTTCCCATTTGTCTTTAGGATAAAATATAAGCCCTTCTTTTTTGTCAATTAAAGTTTGCCATTTAAAGCCCTTTTCATTTTGGCTGAAACCAATTTTTCTAGACTGATTACACATTACTCCCTGTCATTCCCACAATAATTTACTTCCCATTTCCATGCCTTTGCATAGTTTATATTCCATGTCTGTGTTTCATTTGTTTGTTACCTAAAATTCTTAATAAAACTCCTTCCCAGCAATAACTTTACAATACCATAATCTTAGTGATTTGCACAAATTTCAAAGAAAATAAATGCTTAACTTGAATTGACTTATTTGCTAAGGTGTTTACCTTAGTTTCTGTATGTAAATGGAGAGAAAATTTTTATTTTATTTTATTTCATTTGAAACTGTGGATGAAGTTGAACTACAGAATGTTAGAGTTGGAAGGGCCTTTGGAGCTTTTCTCCAAAGTATCTTTTCTGTAACATGATTGACAAGTGGACATACAGCATAGTCTTTGTATAAGACCTTTAGTAGAGGAACCCATTACTTCTGAGGCAGTTCATTCCATTTTGAGATGGCTCTCATTATGAAAATATTCTCTCTCAATAATGCCTAAATTTGCCTTTTTATACTAACTCATTATTATTCTGCCTCCTGAGGATGACAAGAACAATATTAATACCCTTTTTTTTTCTTCAGTAGTCCATCTAATACTTGATGAACATTAGCATGTCCTCCTAAATCTTCACTGCTCTAAGTTAAACATCTTTAATTCCTTCACCTGATTTTCACATCATGAACTTTGAAGCCTCTTATTCCTTTGGTTGCCTTCTTCTCAAGTCTCTTCAACTAGTCATTGTCTTTAGTTAATATTGTATTTAGCTGAAAATAATACTTGAGATCTGGTTCTGTCTAATACAGTATAATGAAAGTGTAATTTTTCCTTATTCTTGGATTCTGTGCCTTTCTTAAGGCAGTGTATAATTACATTAACATTTTTGGTTGCCATAACACAAGCTGAACTTGTGGCTTTTCTTTTTAAACTTCTAATCTTTTTTCAACCAAATTATTGCATATAACTTCCATTTTATTCTTAAGTTCAATTTTTTACACTGAAGTATATAAGTTTCTATCAGTTTAATATTTTAAACTTTTTTTCTGAAATTTTTGACTGTGAAAGAACATTCTCATATACAAAGTAGAACAGATTATATATTTAAATTATTATTATTATATACATCTTACTTTTAAAAAAGTATAACTACATTTAACTTATCACTTTTAAAGTTGAGCTCCATTTCTGTTTTCATTTTGAACTACTTCTGTCCTTAATAACTGTAGCTAGTACTTAGCTTTTTAAGGTTTGCAAAACACTTTACAATTATCTTTATAACAATCCTGAGAAACAGGGAGCAATTATTATCCTGTTTTATATCTGAAGAAACTGAGTCAGATATAGCTTGTAACTTGCCCAGGATCACATGACTATTAAGTAAATGGCTGAGTCTGGATTTGACCTCACATTTCCCTGATTTGGGGGTTTAGCTCTCTCTACTGAGCCATCAAACTCCCTTCTATGCATTTATTTTAAAATGTTTCAATCTCTTTTCTTTCCTTTCTTCTGTTTTTTTTCCCCCTTTTGCCTTCCAGAACATCATTTTCCACTGTTTTAATGTGAAAACTACTAAATGTTGTGTTACCCTGACAGTGAACTCCATAATTTGAGTTGTAAACTCAACAGTTGGCTGTTTTGAAGTATTTTCAGTATTTTCTCTTTGACCTGGGAGCTCTGGAAATTGGCTGTAATTTTCCGGGGAGCTTTCCCTTTTGGGATCTCTTTCAGGAGGTAATTGGTGGATTCTTTCAATTCCTATTGTACCCTCTGGATTTAAAATATTGGAGCAGTTTTTCTTGATCATATTTTGAAATGATGTATAGATTCTTTCTTTGATCATGACTTTTAAGTAGTCCAATAATTTTTAACTATCTCTCCTTGATCTCTTTTCTAGGTCAGTTGTTTGTTCAATGAGATATTTCTTATTTTCTTCCATTTTTTTCATTCTTTTGACTTTGATTTATTGTTTCTTGATGGAATATTTAACTTCTTGTGGAATACTTAACTTCCAATTGCTGAATTCTAATTATTATGCAATAATTTTCTTCAGTGAACTTATATAACACTTTTTTCCATTAAGCTAATTCCTCTTTTTAAGGAGTTCTTGTCTAAAGTGGATTTTTGTGTCTCTTTTACCATTAAGTTAGTACTGTTTTTTTTTAAGGTGTTATTTATTTATTTAGGATTTTTTGATGTGTGCCTCTTTTACCAAGCTGTTAATTCAAATTTCATAATTTCTGCATCACTCTCACTTTTTTTTTTTTTTTTTTAACCAGTTTTTAATCTTTCACTTTTATCTCTTTCTTTGTTTTCCAGAAACTTTTATTTGGTTTGGGCCAATTAATATTTTTCTTTGAGGCTTTTTTGGTAACTGTTTTCTTATTTTTTTTCCCCTGAGCTTATTTTTTTGCTCTTCCTTGCCACTTTAGAAGCTTTTTATGGTCAAATCCCTCCCTCTCTCCTCTCCCTATTCATCCTTCCTTCCTTTCCTTCCTTTTTCTTTCTTTCTCATTTCTCTGGTCTATTTCTTCACTTTGAGTATTATGTTAAGATTGGCTCTGTTTACTTGGGAGTTGGGAGGCACTATGTTAACATCAAGGTTTTTTGGGCTGCTGTTTTCAAATTTAGTTCTATGGGGGTCTGCAAATTTTTGGTACTTTGGTTCTGGGAGAGATGTGATCACTACTTTTCTGGTTGTGGCCTTATTCAGGAAGGCCCTGACCCCTTTCAGCCATAAGGGCTGTCAGTTTTCTTTGCTTTGGAACTATGATGAGGCCCCTATTCCCTTGTGACAGACCACCTTCATTCCTTTTTATTCTGTGTTACCCAGGAGTATGTATGGGCAAAGGAGTTGTAAGTCAGCACTAGTTATACTGGTGACAGCAAAGGGTCCCTTGTAATTTCTTTTTTACCAGTTGTTTGACCCCCTCACTGTCTCTGGGCTGAGCGTTCCTGAAACTGCTACTGTTTCTGTGGTAGCAATAGGAGCTGCTTGTAGAGACTGGCTAGCCTTCATTTGGGGTCACTGACTTCTACCAACCTCTTAAGTTTCCTTAGGTCAGAAAGATATCTCATCCCAATGTTTTGTTAGCTCTGCCATTCCAAAATTTATGTTGAGGTGCTATTTTAAAGTTGTTTTGTGGGGAATGTTGGGAGAGTTCAGTTGGATGGCTTCCCCTAATCTGCCATCTTGGTTCTGTCTGCTTGAGTACTTTAAGTGCCTCTGTGAGGTTTAAAAGCAATTTGCATGGAAGTGAGTTTTGCTGAGAATTAAAAAGGCACAGAGAAGTGAGTTCAGGACTCATCACGGGGTGGATTCCAGTACCTCCCTGTAACTGGGCAGGAAGGGGTAGGTGGATGGGGTAATGATGGGGAGGGAAAGGAATTTGTTCTTTCTGATATAGGTAGAAGTGTGAGGACTAGTTGTCCTGTCTGAGTGGGGTTATCAAGGAGTCAAGTTTCTCATAGCCTTTGAGCAGTCCTTTTCTTTCAGTCAGGTTTGATGATACCGGACTAATTAAAAAAATAAACAAAGTAATATATTGATTAATTTCTGTCATTTAGCCAGGATAGTCTCACAGAAGATCAGTAACACTTGGCCTTGATTATGGTATATCAGTAGTTGTGTGATAAAGAAACTATAGAAACTTTTTAAACTGAGGAAGGAGAGTGAGATTTTTTTATTTTGCAGTAGGGGGAGCTTTGAAAAGTGGAACAGTGATTAACTGGAAGAGGTAGCAACAGTGAGAGGTATTCTAACCATCACATTCTTAATTCAGAGTATGAGTTCCCCCCCCAAAAAAAAAAATTAGTTTCCTTATTCCTCAGAGATTGTATTTACTTTGAAAATGGGACTTAAGTCACTATTGATCAGAGAAATGCAAATTAAGACAACTCTGAGATACCACTACACACCTGTCAGATTGGCTAAAATGACAGGAAGTGATAATGATAACTGTTGGAGGGAATGTGGGAAAACTGGGACACTGATACATTGTTGGTGGAACTGTGAACGGATCCAACCATTCTGGAGAGCAATTTGGAACTATGCTCAAAAAGTTATCAAACTATGCATACCATTTGACCCAGCAGTGTTTCTACTGGGCCTATATCCCAAAGAGATCATAAAGGAGGGAAAGGGACCCACATGTGCAAGAATGTTTGTGGCAGCCCTTTTTGTAGTGGCAAGAAACTGGAAATTGAAAGGATGCCCATCAATTGGAGAATGGCTGAATAAATTATGGTATATGAATATTATGGAATATTATTGCTCTGTAAGAAACGACCAACAGGAGGATTTCAGAGAGGCCTGGAGAGACTTGCATGAACTGATACTGAGTGAAATCAGCAGAACCAGGAGAACATTATACATAGCAACAACAGTATTACATGATGATCAATTCTGATGGACATGGTTCTCTTCAACAATGATGTGATTCAAACCAGTTGTTCAGCGATGAAGATAGTCATATACATCCAGAGAGAGGCCTATGGGAACGGAGTGTGAACCACAACACAGCATTTTAACGCTTTCTGTGAATATTTCCATGCATTTTGTTTTCCTTCTTAGGTTGTTTTTTCTTCTTCTCTTTCTAGATCTGATGTTTCGTATGCAGTAAGATAACTGTATAGATATGTATACATATATTGTATTTGTCATATAATTTATCCTATTTAGCATGTATTAGATTACCTGTGGGGTAATCTAATCTAGGGGTGGGGGGTGGGGGGAAGGAGGGGAAAAGCTTGGGGAAAAAAGTTTTTGCAAAGGTCAATGTAGAAAAATCACTCATATGTTTTGTAAATAAAAAGCTTTATTAAAAAAAAAAGAAAATGGGACTTAAGGATGAAAATCTTGCTTCATTTTTCTTCTCTTTGTTACTTTGCTATTAGTTTTTATTGAGTGTGTTTATATTTAATATGTTCTTCCTATCTGACCAGCATAGAATTTATGCCATATTTTTATAACAGTATACAATACTCTACCCTTAACATGGGATGGCAAGAAATTTTAGAGGTAGAGGGATGGGATGGATTTAAGGTCTACATTAATATACATTGATATTTGTAGAGGCAGCATTGTTTCATGAAAAGGGTCTTGGAGTCTAGTTCCTGACCCACGATGCACTAGTTCTGGAACTTTTCAGGGTCTCAGGCAGCTTTCTAAGATGATAAAATTCTGTAAGATTTGTTTGCCAATCTCTCTGGAGCAACTTCCCCATGAAATCACAGGTTTGGATTGATAAAAACATTTTCTTAAGTTGGCCTCGAGACTTCTTTATCAGAAAATGTAGCTTTTCATATGATTCACAATTTCCTGTGTAAAGAAAATGGAGATGATACAAATTTGTATTTATGGTATAGTGGAAAGATCACTATTGTAGGGCGCTGGGGTCAGGCTAGGCTGGACCAAAGCAATTTACTGAACCCTTTTAAGCTTTACTTTTCTCATTTATAAGATGACATGTTTGGACTTAAGACCTTTCCAGGCCTGTGTGTATGGCCCAGGATGGTCCATCACTAATTTTGAGGAAGAAGCATGTAATTAACAAAAATTACTCTTGTAATAATGCACCCGTGGGCTGCTTATTTCATCCTTTGGAGCATATTGAATGGCTTGATAAATAACTTTTGATGAGATTTCTTTTTTTTTTTTTCCTTTTTTTTTATTAAAGTTTTTTATTTGCAAAACATATGCATGGGTAATTTTTCAACATTGACCCTTGCAAAACTTTCTGTTACAAATTTTTTCCTCCTTCCCCCTATCCCCTCCCCTAGATGGCAGGTAATCCAATACATGTTACCTATGTTAAAATACATGACAAATCCAGTATATGTATACATATTTATACAGTTTTGTTGCTGCACAAGAAAAATTGCATCTACAAAGAAAAAAAAAATCTGAGAAGGAAAGCAAAATGCAAGCAAACATCAACAGAAAGCGTGAAAATGCTATGTTGTGGTTCACCCTCAGATCCCACAGGTCTCTCTCTGGGTGAAGATGGCTTGCTTCATCACTAAACAATTGGAACTGGTTTGAAACATCTCATTGTTGAAGAGAGCCATGTCCATCACAATTGAGCATATTGATGAGATTTCAATAGCTCCTAAAGCTTAAAGAGGACTGATATTAATAAAATAAATCTTCCTGTGGTTCTTAACAAACCTGCAGAGTTTAGTTCAGGTAGTGAATTAGGCTTTTTTTTTTTCATCATTATTCCAATTTATTCAGTCAACAGAAGTTTACTTTTGCTCCTCTGTCCTCTTCCTTTTTTTTGGTAAAATTATATATCATTAATTATTAAAGCTGAAAGAGAACTTAGAGTCACTATAGCCTTCTCCTCGTGTGGAGAAGAGGCCCTGAGAAATTACATGATTTGCTTTGTCACAAAAATAAGTTAGAACATTCAGTTCAGGTCTCTTGATTCCTAGTCCATTGTTCTCCCCCCTCCCCACTATCATGGTTTTATATATCATTGAAAAATTCCATAAAAATATAAAAGTATGCTGGAAAGGGACCTTGAAGTTGTGTAGTCTAAGGCCCATGATTATAGACAAAATATTGATGATAGACTTTGGTTAAATTTTTAAAGATTTCCATAGATAAAAAATGTAAAGCTTCTTCTGGTGGCTTGTTCCAGGGTTTAGTCAGCTATATAATCATCCTTCCTCATATCTATCTAATCAAAGTTTTCTGTTGCCATTTTAGGTTACTTAAATCTTTGTAAAGATGAGCAACTTTCAATTATCTTTATAGACATACAACTCTTGGGAACCAGTTGTACAGTGAAATTACATGTTGTCTTTAATATTTACTCATCTTTGAAGAAAATTCTTTCTCTGTTAAGATTTATATTTTAAAACTTTGAGTCTAGATTATGAAAATCCAAAATGTTTCTAATGATTATGAAATGATATATTTTTGTTTAGTGCAGTATAATTTGAAGTTTTAAAATATAGGTTATCATTTAAATTTAATTAACATGTTTTCAGTCTAGCTAGTATATGATCACATTGTGACATTCCATTTTTAAAAGGTGACTGAGTCTTTTGTTAATTGCTATCAGAGCTGCATTTTGGAGTTTTGTAGGAAATGAAATTGGGACAAAATGAAATTTAATATGCTTTCTAATTAGTTGCCTCAGTAGGAGCTATCTAGAATTTGTTTTGCCTCTACACCTCTTAACCATATCAGTTTAGAGTATTTTCCTTATCCTTATTCTTCAAACCTTTAATATCCATAATATTTCACTTGTTTAACCTGACTTCTGCTCCTTGATCTCTTCAGGTGTTTCCCTGTTCCTATTGTTACCCAAGAGCTTGTGCTGATAGTAATATTTTCTCTTTAATAACTCATATGATTGATAATAAAGAATTAAAGGGGATAAGAAAATTTACTATTATGGGAATTATTATAACTTCCTATTATTATATACTATTATTACATATTATATACAGTTAGTATTATGCTGTCTTCCTGAGATGGCAGCATGGTGCACTGGAAAGGATTTAAGAGATTTGGAGTTCAAATTTCTCATTATTACCTCTCTGAGATTGGGCAAGTCAGTCTTTCTGAACCACATTTTTCTGATCAATAAAATGAGAGGTTGCATATGTAGTTTTTGGCATACTGACTTTCCCATTAGAATGTGAACTTTTGGGGGCAAGAGTCATGTATTTGCCTTTCTTTATATCCCTGGTTCTTAGTAAATGCTTAATAAAATAATATCAAAAGAGCATCACAAAAAAAGAAGACATCTGGGTAGGAGGAACCCAGAAAGTCATTAATAAGGTAGGTAGTTTAAGTCCTTTCCATTTTTTTCCAAATAATTATATAAATCTGTGCTGGATTGTATTGCCTCGCTATCTTTTCTTTCCAATAAATATTTCCTATTGAAATCAGAAGTAAAAAACCACATTGCAATTCATGTACGCTTGTTGGCTGACAAGTAAAATTTTATAATACATTAAAATCTGCATACTTCTCTTACCTTCATTGTCCTTTGAGGTATATGCAACTTTGATTTGAGAATTATTTCATATAATGGAAAATGCATTAGATTTAGACTGAAGAAGACTTGGGTTGATATCACATCTCAGTTACTTGGCAACCATGTGAAATGGAGATACATTGAGAAGATGTTTATGATTTGACATCAGGTAAAATGAGCAGAATTAGTAGAACAATTTAAATTTATATAATGATACCAGTATTATAGAGAAAATAACTGCCAAAAAATCTTGTAACTTTGACAAACCCAGTGATAAACTATTAATACAAATGAATGAAGATGAAACATACTACAATCTCCCGACAGAGAAGCAGTGAACTTAAAATTCTGAAAGATTTCTGGGCATGGCTAATGTGGGAATTTATTTAATTAGACAATGTAATATGTATACGTTGAAGAATCTTTTTTTAATTGCTAAATGCAGGATAGTGGGAACAGACAGGTAAAAAAAATTTCTTGGGGCAAACAACCCCCCTAAAAAACCAAAGTGATCCAATGAAATAAAGGTAAGACAATGATTACCAGGTAGATACCCTTACGGACAATTCTACCCATTGAATAGCTTCTGATTGGAAAAAATACATATGTGAAAAAGAATGAAATTCAGTGAATATTTATTAAGTCCTTGCTGTGTACCAAGCAATATTCTTGGTTCTAATACAAGAGATGACCAAGATACAGTCCATATCCTCAAGGTGCTTATACATTATTAGGGAATATGCTTACTTGTTAAAAAGCAAAGACATTATTGGGGACGGATCTTAGAATCTCAGAATTAGAAAGGAACTTTAAAATTGCCTAATTTAATCTTCTAGTCACTATAAGAGTTTCTTCTTTACAACATCCCTGACAGATGGAATTAAGTTAGAAACTCAGTTCTTGCAGATATATATAATGATACCAGTATTATAGAGAAAAAAAAAACACCACATTTCATTATGAGATGTTTTAATCTATTATAGAAGGTCATATAATTCAACTTCCCACACAGTATTCAACTTTTGCTGTACCTGTCCCATATAGCATTATTTTACAGAAGACATATGCAGTTTGATGTCCCCATCTATTAATGAATATTGTGAACTGAGTTTTTTCTTGCTTTTGAGATTTAAATAGGAAATTTTAATTTGTTAACCAACTGCTAAATAACACCACCAATAATAATAATAATAATAACAACAATAACAAGAACTAATATTTATGTAGTAGTTGCTATGTGTCAGGTACTATGCTAAGCAGTTGAAAATTATTGTTATTTGATCCTCACAGCAACTTTGGATTTTGCATTTGAGGAAATTGAGACAGAGGACTTAAGTGTCTGTGGCCACATTTAAATTGAGGTCTTCCTGATTCTAGGCCTGGCATTCTATTCCCATTGCCATTTAGAGGCCCCATTATTTTTTATATCATTCACATTAACAAATACTCAGATAAATAACATCTTCTTAAGTGAGAAGAGCAAAATTCTAAATTCATTTCTGTTGTAGAAAACTAACCAAATTAGAAATGCAGGATGTTAAAATACAGAAGTCCAATAATCTTTTAATATATAAGAGTGTACACACCTACACCCACACCCCCACACCCACACCCATGGAAGTGTTAAAATAAAAAGGACTTAGAATTCATATAAGTTCTTGCACACAAAGATTAAAAGTAGAGATTGAATGGCAAAGTGAAGAGTATAAATAAGTACAAATGTATCTTTCATTCTATTGACTTCTATTGAATTGAGATATACACACACACACACACACACACACACACACACACACACACATCTGTAAAGAATACTTGTGGCTCAGAAAAGGAAGTTGCATTCTGTGCCTTTATGAGATAGCTGTAGTGTGCAGTTGTCCAATAGAAGCAATCCTTGGAAGGAAGAGAGTGCCACTATTGGTCTATATATTTGGGATCTTCTTGGAGAAGTGGATAAAAAGAGAGAGTGAAGGCTGTTATCTCAGTCCTTCAAAATTTTAAATTGGGGGAAGTGACTTATCCAAGAGTATTAGCCATGATGATGTAATGGAATTCATATGTCTTGTTGACCTAATGACATGTTATGAAGAAAGGGCAATTTTTGGCCTCAAATGGCAAATTTTATATTTTCTTAGAATACAGGACCTAACCACATCCTGGCTCTTTATTCCCCAATCTCCAGGGATTTCCTATTGCCCTTAGAGTCACATGCTAGATAACACACACTCTTCTCTTTAGCTTCTAAGCTCTTCATAGTTTGATCCCAGACTCCAACATGTCTTTCCACCTTCATTTTATATATCTGTAGACACATACACACACACACAAACACACAAACACCTTTTCCTGCACTCTCTGGTTTGACACACTATCCTTTCTATTTCTCACACAAGTCATTCTGGTCATTTTTGCACCCGCTAGTTGTACTCCCTCCAAAATATCACTTTGTGTCACATATTGTGATCCTTCCAACTTGTGCTCAGTATGCTTTATATATTGTCTGTCTTGAGGGAATGTAATCTTGCAGAGAATAGAGATTCTTTAATTTTTTTGTCTCTCCCCCCCCCAGGCACTTAATAAATTGTTTTTGATTGTTGGAAATAGAGTAATAGCATTTATTATAAGTATTTTATGACTTATAGAGCTCTTTATAGTCACCAGAAAATCATGGACTTTGTATTCTTACATAGTCCTTAATGCAAGATTATAGGTACAGTGGTTTTTTTTTTAAATATCTGTTACAAAATTGCCTAAGAAGTAACAAGCATATTACACAAATTATATTTTGCTGGGCATAAGAAGACTACTGCCTTTTTCTAAGTTAGTAGCAGGTATGAATTAAAACAAACCTTGAGTAGATTTTTAGTTCTTTAATAGTAAACTTCGTGATTTCTGTTACATTTTTTATAAACAAAATTCCTCCCCAAGACATAACAATTAACTGTATCAAATAATATTCCTTTTGTTATTGAAGAAAAAAGAAGGCATCTTTGTTTTGTGGATATATGTGAATCAGCAGGGTTGTATAAATATATGAATATAGCACTGATGGCATGTGAGGGCTGTATTTTAATTTATGTGCTTGTCTGAAGGAATGTTGGAATATATCTATACCATCATATCCTCTGAAAAGCTATTGCTAATAAAGTTGCATAAAATTGTTATTGGGTTAACGTTTTAGGAAACAAAAGAGGCTTACTCTGAACTAAGAAAATAAGAAGACTGGGCAGCTAGGTGGTGCAGTGAATAGAGCACCAGCCCTTAAGTCAGGAGGACCTGAGTTTAAAATCTGGTCTCAGACACTTAACATTCCCTAGCTGTATGACCCTAGGCAAGTCACTTAATCTCAATTGCTTCAGCAAAAAGCAAAAGAAAAAAAGAAAAGAAAAGAAAAGAAGAAAACAAGTGATATAAGAACAATTTATTGTTCTTTATATTTTCTGCTAGAATTAATTTCTGCCCTAGTAATTCAGTTAGAGCTCCCTTCCAAGAGTATTTATAGCCTTCCATTCAAACACATATAAATAAAAAAGTTGAATATATAATGAAAAGAACATTGTTGTGCAAGTCCTGGTTTAGATACTTGTTATATTTGTGAGCTTGAATTAATCATTAACTTTTCAAGTAACATTTTCTGTCATCCTAAGTTGATTATCAGTCAGATAGTCAATAAGCATTTATTAAGTGCTTACTATTAGGTGGTAATTACTGAAGTTACAGGGAAAGCAAAGGAAAAGACAGTTTCTTTCGTAATCGGGACTACACATTTGAGAAGGTAAGCTACCCATAGAGGAATTCAAAATTAAAGTTCCAATTAGAACTCACCAAATGAAAGAAGAGGTCCTAGGAGTGCAGTAAAGATGTATCTGAGGCATGCACAGGGACAGCTCCACAGATTCAGGCATAATCTGGGGCTCTTTTCCAAAATGTAGGTTCTGAGAAGATCTTTACCATTATCTTGGATAACATAGGTTTACTGAACTTACTTTCTATACCATGTACCTTTTTATATAAATATTAACTGCTTATCATTAATGGGAAAACGGTTTTGAAATGCTTTTTAACACATTCTCAATCTACTTTTATCTTTTTTTTTGGAATTTATTGATATTCAAATTATTGTGTCTTATTTTCTTTTGAATATTTGGTTTTGCATCATAATCATTTGTAGATGTATTCCTTCCACCCAATGACTCTTCCTTGTAACAAACAAAAACAGTTACAACCAACTATCCACATTTATGCACTTTTTCTTTTTTGAGGAAAAGAAGGGAAGTACATTTCCTTCTATCTTTGCCTGAGTCAAGACTGGTCATCATAGAACATTGACTCTGTTTTAGTGTTCCTTTCATTGATGATATTGTGGAATATAAGAAAATGAAAATGAGATAATATGGAAGACAAAGAAAAAACACAACGATTGCTTTTTGAAGATATGAAGTCCTACTTAAAGAACTCTAGTAGGTAACTAAAAATTGAGACAATAGGATAGTAGTTGTAGCATAGTAAATTAATACAATAACAACACACACACATGCATGCGTGCACCCCCCCCCTCAAATCCCCAGCCTCTGTGTGTATATATTATCCACTCTTTGTCCAGATGAAAATAAGGTTTGTGGATATAGCCTTCTCCTCAGAACCCCTTTATCATTTTTGTATAAAAGGTCTTTTTGCATGCCTTGATTACATGAGAAAGTCAGTCCTATCTTTTTCATTCTTCTAATATGTTCTTTTCTACTTCCCTTTTCTTTCTTCTCAAGAACATAAAAATGTGTCTTTTTTATGTTCTTTTTTGATAAGTGAGCATCAGGATTCTGAGGGAACACTTGTTTCTAGGTCTATTTGAATGTGAATACTTCTTTATCAGAAAACTTTGCCATGCTAAATAAGAGTTTTTATTTTGATCTTGGGGTAATAGGGAGCTATTGGGGTTTATTGATCAGGGGAGTATTATAGACCTCTGTTTTAAGAATATCACTTTGGCAGGTGTAGGGGCAAGATGTAGGGCAAAAAGATGGATAATAAGATAGTTGCAGTACTCCAGATGGGAAGTAATGATGGCCTAGCCTAGGATTTTGAGTGTGTGAGTGGTGAAAAGGGCGATGGATGGGAAATCCTCACACTAAATTTTTTTTCATCAAAGAATTAAAAGATGGTGGCATTTAAGGAATCAGCTTAGATGGAGTGACAGAATGATATGAAAATTTAAGTGTTGGGATTTGAGGTTAATAAAATGGGAGGCCAGGGATGTATATGTTGACACCCCTAATTAAGAAGATAGGGTTTGGCATTTGTGGGTCTGTAGGCCAGGGGTAGAGTAGAAAAAATGGCTTTGAAGCATTTATTTTTAATTTATCTAATCTTTCAAAATTTCTGAGTCATAATACTTTGAAAAGAAGGTGAGATATTTTGGTGTAGGTAAGCTATTTAGTAAGTAGCTAATGAATACCTTAAAATTATTATAGTTTAAATTTTTCATTATATAATACAGTGCATCTTTTACTCAGGGGGTTAAGTAGAAAAATGCATGTGACACTAGAAGAAAAAAAGAAGGGAATTTTAAGACTTTAGTTTCTAAGTTTCCACATATTAAAATTGCCATCAAAGTAGTTATTGGATTTTTTTTTCCTTGAACTTTGACAAAGAAATCCTTGTTGTGCTTTACAGAGATTAAAATCCACCTAAATACTGTAATATGTGCCGCTACTTAATAAGTTTTTATTTAATTCTTGATAGCAGCCTATATCACTCCCATTAAACATAGCTATTTAAAAGGATTTTTAGATACTTTTTATCTTGTGTTAAATATTTATTCTTTTTTTTTTTTTTACTAATTGTTCATATAAAAGAGGTTTTATTGAACTCAGTAAAATTTAAAATTTTTAAAGACAGCCATCCTATGTGACCTAAATATGTGCCTTTGGAGTCAGTGGTTTTTAATTGAATTTCCCCTGCTCAGGAATGTACTGAGAAATTTACACTTCAATAATGTATTTTAAAAGCCAGTATTGACAACTGGGGTACACTTTTCTTTAAGGACAAAAAGATGTTTTAATTTCTAATATGGCAAATATCAACAAATATGACCTTCTTAAGAAAAACTCTTAGGTGAATCTTAAATAATTTTTAGGAGTGTAAAAGATGGCTGGAGACAAATAAGTTCAGGAACTGCTGTTTTAAAGGAACCCTGGTACCAAATACTCTTGAGAAGATTAATAGAGGAGAAGAACAGTGATAATAGGGAAAGTGAGTAGGTCAACCATTCACTCATCACCGGTGTTCTAATAGAATTCTTAGCTTTCTTTTCCATTTTTGCTTAACTGTAACTGAGGAAATAGTAAAAGTTGTGGCAACATGACTTGTAGGAAAGGAGATTGTAATTTACATTTCTTTGTCAAGTCATAATAAAATTACCAGTTGAAAATTGTAGTCAATACTCGACTGATTTTTTTTTTTTTCCTATTGGAAGAAATTTTGGGGCATCACTGGTTGGAGTCCATTCTTTTTTGTTGAGGACTTTGAAGCCCTGAGCACTTAATTTAGGTTTGCCCTGGGGCTCACAGCTAGCCTGGTAATCTAGGTCCCCTTACTTTAAGGTAGTCCTCTTTCTTTCTGCTAGATCTATTTTCAGAGGGCATGGGAAGAATTAAAGGGCTAATTCTGGAATTTCAGGCTTCATAAAGGGAGCACAGTGCTGGGTATAGAGTTGTAGTCTGAGGCTTTGACTAGTCAAAGTATTGAAAGAGGATGTCAGCTGGTGTGTTGGTTGACTCAGGGAAGATGTGAAAATGGAAGCTCTGGAAGAGGTGAAAGACAAGTTCCAAATTATTGCTTATGGCTTTTGTCTCTTTTCCCAATGAAGTTTTTTTTTTTTTTTAAATGACATTAGATTTCTTCCACTTTTCTCCACCTATATAATTCATTAAAAAGGGGGTAGAAGAAGACAGTTTTCTCAAATATCACTTATAGAGAAGCATTTTTTTTTCTTGTACCTCTTATAATCCAGTATTTGACCTACCTACCTTCTCTATCTCAAAATCACTCTGCCATATTAAATTGATGCACATGGATTTAGGATTAATTTATATTTACAAACTAGTAGGCAACTGGGTGGCTCAGTAGATAAAGTGGTGGGCCTGGAGAGGGGAAGACCTGAAGTCAATTCCATCCTCAGCTGTTTACTATCTATGTGATCCTGGGCAAATCATTTAACCTCTGTTTGCCTCAGTTTCCTCTCCTATAAATTGGGGATATTTCATCTACTTCCCAGAGTTGTCCTAAAGAACATAACATAAAGAACAGGGAAGGCTGGGGTACATCTTCAGAGGAGGGCACTTTAATAAAAAAAAAAGCTTCACGCCCAAATGTGAAATGGCTCCTTGCCCAAACAGAATTTATAGAAAAATTCAAAAAAGAATTCAAAAATCAAATGAGAGACATTAAGGGAAAAAAAATCAAAAAAACATCCAACAGAAACAGGAAGCTTATGAAAAAAAGTTAACCAACTAGAAAAGGAGGTACAGAATCTCAAAGATGAAAATAATTCTTTGATAATTAGATTTGGGCAATGGGAACCCAGTGAAGCTAAGAGAGACCAAGAAATAACAAAACTGAATGAGAAAATAGAGCAGAATGTGAAACATAAGAAAAATGACAGATCTAGAGAACAGATCAGGAAGAGAAAATATAAGAATATTTGTAGTGCCAGAAAGTTGTGACTAAAAAGAGAACCTTGACACAATAATGCAGCAAATAATGCCAGAAAATTTTCCTGGAGTGGTAGAACATGAGGGGAAAATAGAAATAGAAAAAATCCACTGATCACCACCTCAAAGAAATTCTTTGTGGAAAACCTACAGGAGTATTATTGTTAAATTTCAAAACCCCCAGATCAAAGAGAAAATTTTGCAAGAAACAAGAAAAATACAATTCAAATATTCTGGAGCTACAATTAGGATTGTACAAGACTTATTAGCAGCTACAATAAAAAGACCGCAAGTCCTGGAATCATACTTACCAACAATCAAAAGAACTAGGCCTGCCGCCAAAAATATCATATCCAGCAAAATTATCTATAATTTTGAATGAGAAAAAAATGGACATTGAACAAACTTGGAGATTTTCAGGACTTTCTATCAACCAAACCTGAACTTAACAGAAAATTTAACATATGAGTCAATATGAAAGATCAGTTTTAAGGAATTTAACATGGACAAACTGTTTAAACATGAACAAATTGTTTTTTTTAAACATGAAAAATGTATGTTATATGTTTAAAATTCATATGAACAATAGGGTAACTCAAAAGAAAGATTGGCAGAATCAAGATAAAAAATAGTAATCAGGTTATACAAATGAGGGGCAGAGGAAGAATAGATACAGAGGTATTAGAGGAGAGAGAAGTTCTGAAAACCTACTCACATCAGGAATGGGTTCAATAGGCAGCACTAAATATATACCATAAAGGAGATCCAAAGGGTATCCAAAATCTATAAAGAAATAAGGGGGAAGGAGTAGGCAGATGGGGAAGCAAAGGGTGAGGGAAGAAAACAAGGGAAGGGATCCTTGGGTAGAAGGAGATTAACTAATAGTAAAGCAAGTTGTGGATTAGAATTTAATTAAAGAGGCAGAAGGGATAGAAAAGACTTGTGTATATGTGGGGTGTGTGTGTGTGTGTGTGTTTGAGTGTATATATGTATATATCTACATATGTATATATAAATATATCTTTTCTTAACTGTAGCTTGCTTGGGAGTAGGTGCTGGGATAAAAGGAGGAAAAGAATAAAGTAAGGTATGTAGCAGAGAATAAAAAAGAACAATTTACAAGGAAGTAAAGAAAAAATGGACATTCATGAATATAATATTTTGCTAATATATATACTTTTTAATTTTATTTTTGCTTTTTGCTGAGGCAATTGGGGTTAAGTGACTTGCCCAGGGTCACACAGCTAGGGAATGTTAAGTGTCTGAGACCAGATTTGAACTCAGGTCCTCCTGACTTCAAGGCTGGTGCTATATATACTTTCTTGATCTGGTAATTTGTTGTTATACATTTTGAATCCTGATGTTCTGCTGGGGTGACAATGTTTTTTTTGTTTGTTTGTTTTGCTTTATTTCATTTTGTATTTCTTTTCTGTTTTTCTTTTTTTCTTACTGTTTTTTCAAATAAAATACATTTTTGAAAAAGAAATAATTTGAGGTACTGACCTTGAGGTATCCACCTGATTGACCAGCTCTAAGGATTTGAGGCCTTTCATGGAACTGTTCTATCTGGCTTGCAGTAGCAAACTTCTATCTTATGTTGTCTTCTCTTTTAGAGAAGGAGCTCCTTGAGAGCATGGACTGTCTTGCTTTTCTATTTGTTTCTCCAGCTTAGTATAGCATTTTGCACCTAATAAATTCTTTGTCATTCATTCAGTTGTTCCTAGTTACTATAGAAATAACACAGTCTTGTGACTCCATAGCAAAACTAAGCAAACATTTCCTTCCACCTTAAAAAACAAAGTGAAACAAACAGGACAGTTGCAGAGTATTACAAATTTCCATTTTGTTGACCTGAAAAAATAACTTCATGTTATTTATGTTTGCTGTTTTACTTATGTTAAATGTAATTACATTTATGGTACCATTCTTTTTATTCAATGAAGAAAGTCATGTTTTAATTTTATATTAGCTAAACTTATTTCTGTATCATGGAAAAATGAAGATAGTTTTTCAGTATAAATTCACATTCTTATGCTGTTTCAGGAAAAAAAAATGTTAGAAGAATATTCTTTAAAGTTATCAAGATAACTTCATGAATTGTTTTATTCATTGCATCATAGGTCCACCTAAACTACTTCTTAGAAGTGGTAGTGGAATTCTGGAGAAAGGAGGAATGCATGGTATATATTAATGATTGTCAGTCTATTTAGGCAGATATCTTCCTATATTACTATTACCTTTTTTACATGGTGTCGTAGTTCCTGAGTTGGGAATAAGCCACTGCTGTAGTGTTCCATCTGGTGTCATATGATAGCTGGCATTTTCTTGGACTGTGTGCAAATGTGGGTTTCCTATTAACAAGAGGAGAAGGGGAAGAAGGCTTAAGTGGGAAGAGAGGTTTTATTACTACAGGTCAGCACCTCAGACAGTTTAACTTTTTGCATTTTAATCACACAATGGCTTAGTTTATCTCACTACATTTACTATTATGCTATATTTTGTCTAGAGTAAAAATAAAAATGGATAATAATTGTAGAAGTTTTACCTAGAGGATAGTTAAAGATCTCTTCCCTAGTAAATACACCCACCCACCCACATGTGCACATATGCATGCATGTGTCTGTGTGTGTGTGTGTGTGTGTGTGTGTATAAAATTTCAAGTATTCTTGATTTTCTCAGTGTTGGTCTTTACAACAGATTGTAACTCTTCCAGGCCTTAGTTATAGTAGCCCCAAAATTCATCACCTTGATTATATTTTTAAAAAGTATTTGACACATGTAAAAAGTTTGAGAGACATAATTTCTGGGTGATTTAATAATTTTATTAATAATGATTATTAATAAAAAGAGGCCAGTGCCATTCTTAAATGCCAAAGATCCTTCAGGGTGCTGCTGGACTCACAGTTTATATGCCATTGGAAGAGCAGGTGGCTGTCAACTCTGATTGGTTAACAATTAATGAGAGTCAGTATTACAATGAGGGACTGGGCTATATTCCATGAGGGTCCTGGACTATTTGACTTGGATCACCCTAGTGTTGGTTGAAGAAATGTTAATTTCTATATAACTGTCTGACAAAAGGGAGAATCCACATTTTTCCAGATATGTTTTGAGTAAACACAACAAGGAATTCCTGCATTAGCCTAAACTTCTTCCCTCACCCTTTGCTTCCCCATCTGCCTGCCCCTACTGCCTTATTTCTTTATAGATTTTGCTTAATGCAAGATTATATTTTGCAAGATAATGCAAGATTAGATTTTTGTTAATGCAAGACCAAGAATACTGCATTGGCTCTCCAAGAGGTTCACAAATATACTGAAGACTTTGGTCCAAACAATTAATTCCCTCTCTCTCAGCTGCTAGTTCTTCCCTCATTCCTTCCATTTATTTTGTGTGTTTTGTATATACTTATACATCTCATCTCCCTCATTAGAAAGTAAATTCAAGAGCAAGATCTATTTTACTTTTATCTTTACATCTGTATTGCCCAGCACAGTGCTGGCATTTAGAAGGCACTTAAAATGCTTGCTGATTGATTGCACAGAACCAGTTTGTGATAACTGAAAAGGATGGTATAGTTTCCTGATACATTCTCTCTGTGTGTCTTTATGTCTCTCTCCTCTCTTTTCCATGCTGATGCTTAACAGGTATTCTTCATTTTCAGAACAAGACTGAGGTACTGTGGATAAAAGAAGCTACCTCTCTCCCACCAAATGATAAGACAGAAGGCACAAAAATTAAAACTCTTCAGATGATAGGACAAAGAAATTTTAAGTAAATTTAGGAAAAAAATAAATCAGAAGTAGTACTTTCAATTTTCAGTAACTGAGAGGCCTAGAGAGGTCCCCAAAAGTGTTAACTTATCATCCCAAAGTGGATTCTCCTTATATCTTTGATAAAAAGTGTGATAAAATATCATATCTTTAAATTTCCACTGGCAGATATATTATTGCTGAAATTGAAATTCTTCATGACAAAAGTGAATGGATTGAGATACAAGAATCCCCATCCCTTTTCCTTTCTTCCTCTTCTCTTTCTTCTTCTTCTTCCTCCCCCACCCCATCAGTTTCTGTTCTTCTTTCTCTTCAATTCTGGACCTACCTTGTTTTTCATCTGTAATATCTATGGAAAATATATGTACAAGGTAATTCAAAAATCTGTCTACCCAACTAGATACATCATGGACAGTACACATTCTTTATCTGCTTGCTTTTTTCTGAATTGATTGTTTGGACCAAAGGCTTCAGTATATCTGTGACCCTCTTGGAGGGGCTATGCAATATTCTTGACCTTGCATTAACAGTCATAATATCATAGCCAACAAGAGCATCTAGAGAACTGTACTATCTATAGGGAATCATTTTCATTTGTACTCTGTGATTGATATCAGCAGTAACAGTGGTAGATAATTTTAGGCCTTAGTTGACATTGGTATTCAGAAATTCATTGAGCAAAATTATTTTTTACTGCATCTTTCAGAGAATTCTAAATATTTTTAATAAATGCACTGGGAGTTATCTTTTTAGAAGACAACCTTTAAGATTTTATTTTTGATGTAAGAAATGGAGTTTTTAACAAATGTAGTGGGATCTTTTATTCTTGCATTTTTCAGGCAATTGTGTGACTGAAACTGTGATCTGCTGGAGTATTTAATCTGTGAAAGCCTGCTTGTTTACCTTCTTGGGTTATCATTAAGTTTACTGTATATACATACATACATATGTGTGTGTAGGTGAATATATATATATACATATATTATTTCTGTAAAGATTATACTCTTGATAAATATGTAGATCATTTCTATAAAAGGTATTATAGAGATAAGAAAGGATTTATATGGATCATTGGTTGATATCATCTTAATTGCCTTTTTTGGAGGGTGTAATAACCTTCTGATTTTTCTCCAATTATTTGATATCTTTGACCATTTAAGATATAGGAAAAATTGATCATGAAGTACCTTCAAAACACTATGGTTTCAAGGATTGATTTGTTCTCTACGTATTCAGTTTGATCAACTTTGACTCCTTTAAGACCATTTTTTTTACTTTCTCTCAGTAGATTCTGAGGTACTTAAATACCTTGCTAGGTCTGGGATCTCATTGATGCAGTACTTTCTCCAGCTGTTGGTCCAACAGTGAGACTTGTAAGCCATCAATTTCTGACCATTACACATGATTCTTGTCTTATCTTCTACTGCGGGTGTTCTCCTAGGGGTCTATCAATCAAATTGGGGACAGTCCTCTAGATCTTTTGACAATGTATTACTGAAGATGGAGCACACAACTGAGTGACAGAATGGCTAAGAACCCTGAACCTGGCATCAGGAAGACTTGATTCCAAATCTAGCCTCAGACACTTAGTATCTGTTTGCCTCTGAACAAGTCACTTACCATCTCTGTTTCTCAGTTTCATTATCTGTAAAATGGGTAAAATAATAGCACCAACTTATTTAAGGATAAAATGAGATATTTGTAAAGTGCTTTGCAACCTTAAGGCACTATTTAAGTGCTGTCATTACTATCATGCTGTTTTTTTCTTCCCTGTCATACATCTATCTTTATAAGACTACCGTCTTAATCTGGTTTCACTATTATCCATAAGGAAAATAGTTTGTTTAAAAAAAAAAAAAAGGCATAACAAAACAGACCTTCCCAGTTTCATTTTAAAATGTTATTATGTTCTCTTGCTGATTTATTTTACCATTCACTTTTCTTTGTTGTTTAGTGAGTTGCTTTTTACAACAATCTGTCAGTCTTCATCATAAGAATTCATAATCATTATTGAAATTTGTTTGCGATTGCCTTTATGTTGATTGATAACTTCAGCAATTACTGGACTCTTTGGCATCCTTGGATTGCTAATTTCTTTATGTCATTAGATTTGGAGTCAACAGACCTGGGATAAAATCTTACCTCTTATTGCTTATATGAAGATGGGCAAATTGCTTAAGTTTAATCTCTCTAGTTTCAATTTTGTTGTCTATAAAATGGGGATAATAATACTTGTGCTATCTACCTCATAGTTATTATGAAAAGAGACCTTTGCAGCAAACCTAAAACTTTAAAGAAATGTTAATTGTTTTTATGATTTCCTGCATCTCTAATACTTTAGCACCATTGGTTTTTTAAAACATAAATCAGTTTTGGGATCTTTTGGAATCCTATCTTGTATTTTTGTCACATTTTTAGCCTTAATTTATTCTTTCTTATATTTTAACTTGTTTTGATATAGGTAGCTGATGAAAAAAAATCCTTTTATTGGTATCTATTGTTTCCATTTTGTTAATGTGGCATTGGTGATTTTTTTTTTTTTTGGAAATCTTTTTGCTTTTCATATTTAGTATTTCTTATTTTCTTAATGAAACAAATATTTGTGTTACATAAATTTAAGGTTTTTGGATTTTTTGAAAGTCTCTGACTATTTTCATTTCTTAATTCTGAACTGCATTTCCCCCCAATTTTCTACATTCTGCCCTGTTTTCACCTCATTGAAACAACTGAATATTATGTACTGATTTACTTTGGAGTACTTTATTAAGGTTAAGTTCTTTGTAGAATCTCTCTTCAGGTTCCCCTTTTGTCTGACATTCCCCTAGGGAAGACTGGTGGTAGGGTATAGACAAACATCATACAGTGGGCAGAAATAGATGGTTCACAAGTCTCATTGTTGGGGAAAGCACAATAGTGATGAGATCAACTCACTTTTTGACTCCTTTCCTTTTGGTGCTGAGTCCTTCCCTTCAGGGTTAGACCTCCTACCTGCCTCAGCTTCTTCCTACCTTCCCTGGCCTATTCACTCTTCACTGGCCTCAGTCCCAGGCCTTGGGGGTAGGGAAGATGGAGGAAGAAAGGACTGAGCTGGCCCCAGTTTGTCACTAATCCCTTTTCTTTCTAGACAGAACCCCATTCACAGTCTAGTGTGTTGCTTTAGCTGTCTCTTCTTTAGGTCCTCTAACTCCACTTCAGCACAGGGATAGGGGGTCAGTGTGTGCTGTGTTGCCACAGAAAGGTAGTGTCAGGGTGAATGGGACAGATTAGATGAAGCTTTCTCATTATTGATACTGGGCCTGGGCCACATGATCCCTATACCTAGAGCTTGGAGGTGAGGTCCTGGGGCTCAGGTTTCAGGAAGTCACATGATCCCTATTCCCAGTCTTAGCCCCTAGGTTGTAGGGAGTTAAGTGGTTTAAAGGCCAGGCCCATGGGAAGTGACATGACCCACAGGAGGTAGAGAGCATTGGTGACCATTGGTCAGGGAGGGTTGCTTCCTTTTGGTCTATCCAATGAAGGTGCTTTTAAACCTTGGACAAGGCAGAAGCAGGAAGGTTCCAGGAGCACATGGCTGGAGTTGGGATGGCTCCCAGCTGTGTGTCTGGGCCTCTCCCTGCAGGGAATAAATAAATGCTTTCTCTTTGTACCTGAAGATGTCTCTGATTAGTTAATTTGGGGAAGGGGGTCTTGTACCCGTCCCACACAAAGGCAAGTGCAGTGTGTTCTAGTAGAGACTGAAGCAGAAGCAGCAAGGTCCAGAACATGAGGCGGTGGATACTGTTCCGTAACTACTAAAGTCTGGGCGCTGACTGGGAAGACAGTGAAATGATCATTTTAAGAATTTGTTTTCTTTGCTTTTTTCAGGTTGTTACTTTCTCAAGATTTTTGATGTTTTTTTAGTCTGTAAAGACATTTGCAATTGCTTTACCACTTGATTATAATTCATACTTTGAAGAGTTTTGAGAATTATTGAGGATCAAAGAATATGGTCTGCACTTCCATTTTTGGTCGTGTGACCTAGGGGCTTTAACTATCATTTTATATCTAAAAGATACCTATCAGTGGAAACTGCTATTATTCACACCTTCAGTTAGTGGCAGACCTCAGCCTCTAAGAATTCAGTCTTTTGTATTCCTAAACCATTGTTGTTTTAGATGCTGCATTCTCAAATTAAAATTTAGTGAAGAAGATTAAATAAATGTGTTAGCCTGGAATCAAACTCCTCACCTATTGTGCACAAAACTCCTAGATACCTAATTGAGGTTAGAACCAGATTAAAATGTAATTGGAAAATGCTTAAGAAAATAATATATGTGTACATGTATGTATATATGAAATATGACATAGATAATGCTAATTTGTGGTTTTCTCCCATTAATCTGTCCACAAGGATCTGTTTCTCTTTGGATTTGACACCATTATCTTATACAGTTATTTGAAGTATCTTTGGTTTTGGTGTTGGTGATAAAAACCATTATAAAATTTTTAGGAATATAGAATGATTTAAATAAGTGATTTAATTGATTTCTTGGTGCTATGGCTATCAGTCAACAGTATTTTATTGTTGAGTGCTTGTATCATACACTTTGCAAAGAATAAGAACAACAGTCACAGTTCTCATGAAGTTTATAGTCCATCCAGGGGAGAAAGTCTGCACATTTATGAGTATATGCAAAACATACAAAAGGTTATTTTTAGGTGAAATAACCTAGAAATTAGGTGAATCAGAATAGGGCACATCTAGGTGGCACTGGAACTAGACTTGCAAGGAAAGTAGGAATACTGAGAGAGAGAGCAAAAGCAGTGAAGTGGAAGAGCTTTCAAAGTATGAGAGGCAGCTGCCGTGAAGCTGTGATATTGGGAAAAGGGATCCAGTGAATGAGCAACAACCAGAAGACAGGTGGGCTACATCACAATGTTTGTGGAAGAGAGTAGCAGGCAATAAAAAAAGAAAGAGATGGGAATCACATTGTAGCTTTAATGACAAACTATGGTTTAAATAACAAATAAGTTCCTATTTCCTACCTGGCCATCAGCTTAACAGTCTGGGAAAGTTGGATTGTAGAGAGGAGAAGCCAGTTACTACAGAAATATTCTACAGTAGTCCAGATGAGAGGTGATGGTCTAAAGCAGACTGGTGCCTGGGTGAATGAGAAATCAAAAAGAGAAGAAAGAAATTAATATTGTAGTTAACTGTATCAAAGGCTGAAAAGATGTTATGAAGGATGAAGAATGAGGAAAAATCATTGGATTTGGCAGTTAAGAGATTATTATTATTATTAGATTAGGTTTATTTAAGTTTTGTTAGGGAGTTAAAGGGTTGAGATGTAGAAAATGTTAAATTATGGAGGGAGGTAAGTTTTCTTGTGATACTAATAATGCTTCCCTAAATTATGTTCTATTAAAAGTTGAATTGAGTCTTATTAAAGTGTGCAATATCTGGCTAAGGATAACTCCTTTGGATAAAATTAATTGAATAGGACAGAGAAAGCACTGTTCATTTCCCTTATGAATTTGAAATATCTTCATTATTCTTAAAATAGCTTTGAAAATTGACATGCCAAGGAGCACATGTATGTAATGCTTATAGAATCTATAGTGAAAGAGAATATTTCCTTTTCAGTATTAATATGTAACAAGAATATTAGTTTTTGATAGAAAAGAACTAAAATGAAAAGGAAATTTTCATTTTGAAACTGAGAGTTAATTTTAAAAACTATCATTAGTTCAAATAAAAATTGAGAGGGAGAAAAAACACAGTGGATTTATTTATGAAAATCCGAATCATGAGAATCAGAAATAACTTTTAGTATAGTAAGCCAAGTTCTTAGCAGTTAATGATGTTGTGAGTTATTAGTAGAATACAGTCATTAGTTTGGTATTGGGGTCAGCTTGGATAGACTGACTTTTTTTTCTTATTTGTTATCTTGCTTGAAATGTGCCTTTTTTGGGGGGGGGAGGGAGTTAAATGCAGCCCATTTTTTCTTGAATAGGAGGAAAAAGGATTTAGCTGCAATTCTGACAGTTGAGTTTACTTTTGAACTTTAATTTTTGGAAAGCTCTTCCATATAACAATTGTATAGGCTGTAATTGATTTGCAGTGACAGAATGAACATTAAGATATGGACATTTGTGCCTTGAAGTATGGATTAATGAAGCAACATCTGGCATATAATTAAATTATTTTGTAGCTAATCCAATCAATTGCAAAACATCTTACTGTTTTGTTTCCTTTTTAATGTTATGTGTTCATTCCTCTTTTCTCATTCCTGCTGTTACCACCCTACCTACCTAGTTCAGATTTTTATCTTGAGGGTAATTTTCTTAGTGCATTCCTCTCAGCAAGTCACTGTTATTATTAAAACAGCTAACCTTTAGAGGCTCACCATTGCTTATCAAATAAAGCTCAAACATCTGACCTTTGCATTTAAAGCTGTAGGAGATTGTAAAATAACAGATGTGAAAATAAGTAGGAAGAAATAAGGCCAGATAGATTGCTGCCTGAGGAGACAGTAATATGTTTGGCAGGAAAACTTTTTAAGGGAAAGATTTTTGAAAAAATGAAAACCTAAATTTGGACACTTGTTAGGATTGATTTCAGAGCTATGTTTTCTACGTAGTTTGACTAAGGTATTTTTCAGATCAAGGGAAGGTAGAATACTCTCACACTAATGCAGATCCACCAAATGTATTTGTACATTTACTCCAATTAAGAAATACTTGGAGGCAGGAAGAGGTGGGGATTTAGATGAAGGAGAAATTATAAACAAAACAATTTCAGCTTTGGACAGGGAAAAGAAGAGGCAGATTAAAGGAAAGAATAAAAGCTTGGGATGACACCTGGCAAGTGTCACAGAAGGATGGTATTGTGAAAACATCACATTTATTTATAGAGATCAAGTGTTAGGCATATTCCTTCTTTTAAAAAAAAACAAAACAAATTTTAACTTAAATACAAAATAAGAAAAGGAAAAAAAAGCATTCTAATGTGCACAACAGCACATAAAGGAGGATTCAAAATACAAAGCAATGAGTTTTCATTTCAGAAAGCCTGTATAATAAATACTATACATTGTGTTCAGAGCCAGCCATTTTTCTTGGCTTACTTGTAGGTTTTCTTTTGTTTTCTACTGTGCATGTTTTACTTTATCCCTCACCCCTTCCCTTTTTCTCCCTTGCCCTTAAAGGCTAAAATTAAGCGTGGATATACACTAACACATGTATATACACCCCCTTCCCCAAATATATATATGCATACATGTATATGTATATATACACATGCACATACATATTTGTAATCATAAACATATATTCAGAGAGATATTCATACACACACATGTAAGACTATTATGCTTATTTCCAGTTGTTCTCTATTTTTCTGAAGTACCATATTCTTTTTCCCATCACTTTCTTCCACTTTGTTAAGAGAGGAGCTGGGCCAAATAGAGGTTAAAAAAAAAAAAGAGAGAACAGGATGAAGGGAAATACAAAATTAAGAGTCATAAAAAAGAATATAAATAAGATAAACATAGTCATAAAGAAGAACACAAATGTGATAAACTCAGTCTTAAAACAGAAGAGGAGAATAAAGAATCAATACTTTGTGTTTATGCTTATAAAATACATCTGCATGTATAGTATACATATGTATTATTCACAAGTATATATACATCACACCAAATAGCATAGTATCTACATGATTAATGGAAATATTAATTGAATTCCAAGAAAAAAAGACATAAAAAATTATGTGTATATATGTACACACACAAAAGAAATAAAAAAAGACAAAATTATAATTGCATGTGTATATGCACGTGTATGCATGCGCGTGCACACACACACACACACACACACACACATACACACACACACACACACACACAGAAATTAAAGACCTGAATAGAAATTTAGAAAAAAATAGAGATTCTGGTTCTCTGATAATTCCTGAATGGGAACAGAAGAGAATTTACATATTTTCTAATCATGTTGGATACCTTTAAAAAAAGTTGTTAATGTTTTTGAGCATAAAAACTACGAGTATAAAGGGCAATTTCTTGATCACTTTTCAAGATCATGGCTACTGATCATGACAACTCTATTTCTCTTCCCTCCTCTTTAAGCTTTATGGATGACTAGTGAAAAATGAGTTTTTATCTTGTAGAACTTAGTCACGTGAACCTTCTTCCTTTTGCATATGACATATCAATTCTAAAAACCCCAACTTTTTTTTTAAACTTTTTATTTTCAAAACATATGCATAGATAATTTTTCACCATTGGTCCTTGCAAAACCTTGTGTTCCAATTTCCCCCATTCCCCCCCCACCTCCTTTAGATGGCAAGTATTCCAATGCATGTTTAACATGTTAAAACTATATATTAAATCATATATATGTATGTATATATATATACATACACACATTTATACAGTTATCTTGCTGCACAAGAAAAATAAGATCAAAAAGTAAAAAATGAGAAAGAAAACAAAATGTAAGCAAACAACAGCAAAAAAGAGTGAAAATGCTATTTTGTAATTCAAACTCAGTTTCTCCAGTCCTCTCTCTGGGTATAGATGGCTCTCTTCATCACAAGATCATTGGAAATGACCTCAATCGATCTTTGTATAATCTTGCTGTTGCCACATCTCCTGGTTCTCCTCATTTTACTTAGCATCAATTCATATAAGTCTCTCCAGGTCTCTCAAATCATCCTGCTGATCGTTTCTTATAGAACAATAATATTCCATAACATTCATATACCATAACATATTCAATCATTCTCCAACTGATGGGCATCTTCTCGGTTTCTTGCTGCTACAAAAAGGGCTACCACAAACATTCTTGCATATGTGGGTCCCTTTCCTTTCTTTAAGATCTCTTTGGGATATAAGCCCAGTAGAAACCGTGCTGGATCAAAGGGTATGCACATTTTGATAGTCCTTTGAGCATAGTTCCAAATTGCTCTGCAGAATGGTTGAATTAGTTCACAACTCCATCCACAATGTATTAGTGTCCCAGTTTTCCCACATCCCCTCCAACATTCATCATTATCTTTTCCTATCATCTTATCCAGTCAGAGAGGTGTATAGTGATACTTCAGAGTTGTCTTACTTTGCATTTCTCTGATCAGTAGTGATTTAGAGCACCTTTTCTTATGACTAGAAATGTAAGCCCCAATTTTTTCAACAAAAAGTAGTTTATTTTTTTCATCTCCTTACCTGAACCTATATTTAGTACTGTCATTACATGGTTTTCTGCTTTTTTTTTTAAATTGTTCTTGTGATGTATACTATTGTATTTTAATATTTGTGTTGCTTTCCTTGTTCTGCTTAGTTCATTCTTTACGAATTCATTCATTCCAAGTTTATCTTTATTTCTTATTATTCATAATAGTTTTTAACTTTTTAATTGTAAAAACTATTTCATCAGTGTTTGTTTTTTTTGTTGTTGTTATTGTTTAACCCATTTCCAATTCATGGTCATTTACATTCCTTCTTAAATGTTAGGGTTTTTTTTTTTTTTAACTTTTTGAAGACAGCTAGAAATTTTTGAAGAAACTAGATAAAATTGTGATTCTTTTAATCTTTTACTTCTTATATATTACTGCTGAATGATCCTATGAACTTGTTTAAAATAGTTTAAGACTTTCTTTTTGGGAGAGAATATTTGGTCTTCTGATTTTAAGCAAAAAACCAGCTTTCCGATTGCAGAGTTTCTGTGAATTCTAGTTTTTCCTTTTCTCTCTTTTATTAGAATGTGAGCCCTAGGAAAGTAGCAGTTGTTTAATTCTTAGTATTTATAGCTCCCTTACACAGTTCTTGATTTACAACAGACGTTTAAAAATATTTTCTCAATCAAATCTTTTTTTATATTATTTTTGTGATATCTTATTTTTCAGATGTGTTCCTATAAGTCATATTTTTAACTAGATTGCAGAAAATTTACTTGATCTATTGTCATTTATGGCTTCATTGGTGACTAGTTTGCCTGAAGAGATTATTAAATGTTCTTTTAGATTAATATTAAATGTGGACATTACAGAGGAGGAAAAAAGATATTAGTATGTGCTGAAATGGTGTGCTTATGTAGAGAAAGACAAACTTAAATTGCTACTTCTTAAAATATTCCAATATTAAATTCAACATTCATTTAAGTAGAATTGGATGAAATTCTGTCATTTTTAAGAAGATGTACTGCTATATGTAGCATTCTTTGTTAGAAATGTTAAACTGATTTAAGATTAAATGATTTTTTTCCTTCAAACTGTAACAGTAATCTATTTTTTGGTAGCTGATTGGTAATTGTCCTGTTTTATTTCTTTTCAGATCCTTGCATTTCATTGAGTCCACCATGTTTTACTGAAGAAGACAGATTTAGTCTAGAAGCTCTTCGAACAATACATAAACAGATGGATGATGACAAAGATGGTGGCATTGAAGTGGAAGAAAGTGATGAAGTAGGTGCAAGAAGGCTTTCCTTCATGTTCTCTTTAACACTTAAAGAACCATACCTTTGTAGAACTTTGACTTTTTGGGTTATTCCTTCAGTGTCCTGATATTTAATTCTTAATTGTTAATTGACTATTTCTATCTTTCCAGGGACCATCATCTTGTACTTTTCTCTTTCTCCCTTTTTTGCCATCTTTATTTTTTTAGTCTGCTTCATTCTTTTCCTTTACACAGAATTTTTGCTTTGTCTTTTCACATATTTATGGTTTTCGATTCCAAAAACAAAAGCCTTTGGCTTTCTCTTTACCTTTTTTTTTTTTTTTTGCTAGCTCCTTGTGAAGCCAGAGTCTTAGCCTCTGATCCTCTCCTCTTCTCTCTTCACTTTCAGAGACTTAACTTTCAGAACTTGAGTTTTAAAAAGCTCTATAGTATTGTCTCCATCATCTGAGTTTTGGTTTCATATTACCTTTTGCTTACTATAAGTCCCTGCACACAAGACTCTTTTGAATGTAGGTTTTTTGTGGTAGAAGTTGTGCCAGCTTTGTACCGATGGTGGGTAAGCTGCTCTAGGTTGCTTTTGAGTAGGAGCAGATGCTAAAGGCCTGTTATGTTTGCTTCTTCTTGCCTGTTCCTTTATCACTTTTTTTCTTTTCTTTCTTTCTTTCTTTCTTTCTTTCTTTCTTTCTTTCTTTCTTTTTTTTTTTTTTGCCTCCTTCCCTCCCCTGTTGCTCCAACAGCATGAAGCTGAGCTTTTTTTTTTTTTTTTTAAAGGGGATGGGAAGCCTGTTTGCTTTAGTCACTTGGATATAAAAAGGACCAGCACCAGGGGGGAAAGTTGTCAGAAGTTTAAGCCCAAACTCCACTGGATTATAGGGAGTGTTTTTTCTCTTTGAACTTGACAAAGTCCCTGGATAGCTTTGGTGATTACAAGTAAAAGAGCAGCCCCATGAAATCCTTTTAACTCTAGAAGCTTGTTCTTTCAATCCAGCTGTAGGAGGTGAGGGTTGAGAAGTTAGAGAAACAAGGGCTGTAGAAATATTCTTGGATTAGCTTTGCCAGGTATTCCAGTAATGGGGTGGTTGAAAATTGCTGGGGTATGTGTGAGTTTCTTGGGAACAGGTACAAACTGCTGGTTAGGGCACAGTAGGTGCCCCAGGATTTCTCCAGATAGTAAAGATGGTTTTAATTGAACTTTAAGTCTCCAGCTTTAGTTTATTAATGATTGACCTAACTTAGGTCTAACTTCAAATATTGTTCTTTTCATAGTCATAATCTCTCCTATACTAAATATTAATATTTTCCTATACTCCTTTACTAAAAGCCTTTTCCAGCTAGTTGGACCTCCAAGAATTTTTACCTGTATAACCTTGTAGACCCAGGGACACCTCCATGTGATGGTGGGACATTTTAGATGAGGAATTTAGTATTTATCTTAACCTAGTCTGGTACAAGGTAGGTAGGTATTTAATAAATGTTTTGCTGCCCATCTATTGGAAGTTATCTATCTGTTTTTCTGTCTGTCTATTTTTACTATATTTTAAAGTTAGATGAAGCTTTGTGGAATTTTGTGAAAAGCATCGTTTTTCAAACTGGAAAAGTCTTAGATTTTAAGGAAATAAAGTTTTGGAGTTTAGATGACTAACCCAGCTAAAGTAAGTCAAGTAAGCATTTAAGATTCATGAGGATCTTCTCTTAACTTTAATGTTCTCTGTACCTTGCTTTTTATTAATTTAAAGTGATTCTAGAATGGAGATTTATTTTATTTCTTTTAAAAAGATTGGCATAAAATTTTAAAATTATTTTACTTTAAACTCCAATTTTCTCAGTGATTCAAGTTTATAATCATTTCAGAAGAGAAGTACAGTTAATAAAAATAATAGAGTTCTTGCATCATTATTTGGAAAGTTAACTTCTATATTGACTCTGATATCTCTGCCAAGAAGATCCTCAGATAAGAATATTTTCATGATTATAGTTGTATAATGTCAATTTGATTTGTATACTGCTAGTACTAATGTACAGGTTGCCCAACAGCTTATCTGCATTTCTGTCTTTCTATATCTTCTCTAACATTATTTCCATCTTTTTTCATCTTTGCACATTTGCAGAGTATGAGGTGATACATCAAGAGGATTTGGATTTATATTTCTGTATATTATTAGTTATTTGGAATATTCATATGGTTGTTAATAGTCTGAAAATTCTGCCTTTGGCAATTGTTAGTATCATTTGATCACTTGCATTTTAGAGAATAGTTTTTGGTCTTAAGTATTTTTTATTATTTTTTTTTCGTTTCCTCTATATCTTAGCTAACGCTTTGAGAACTTTACAAATTTTTTTACCTCCTTTTATTTGACTGATTCCTGTATTATCTTAGATGCATTCATTAATGTAAAAGCTTTCCAATTTAGTGTAATCAAAATGATCTATTTTTGTGGAGGGCTATGTGATTAGACGCAAGACTCATTAGGTAGTGCCATAGTGGATTGAACACTGGGCTCGAAATCAGGAGCTCATCTTCATGATTTTAAATCTGGTCTCAGACATTAGCTGGCAATGTGATCTTGGGCAAGTCACTTAATCATGTTTACTTCAGTTTCCTCATTTGTAAAATAAGCTAGAGAAGGAAAGAGCTAACCGCTCCAACATTTCTGTTAAGAAGACCCCAAAATGTGGTCATGAAGAGTTGGATACCACTGAAAAACAAAATTAGACTCTAGAATATTGGTAGTTAAAAGTAATTGCTTTATTGTCCAAAGCATGCTTATTTAGTCAACATTGAAAAGCAAATAATTTATTTGGGAGAATTTTACTATTGTTATCAAGAAATCTGATCAATTGTCTGATTTAAATGTCATAAAACTCATGGCAAGTGAATGATGTTGTTGATACTTATCACCTACCTTCTGTGGTCTATTTCTCTTAGTATTTCCTTTGAAACTGGGGGTATGTCTATCTAGACTTAAAATTGATTTATATTTTAATCTTTTGACAGCCAAAAGAAAGGTAGAAAGGCAAGTTATGTATGTCTGTATTATGCCTGTTTTAGAAACTTAGAATAAGAAGACCATATTTGAGGTGGCACAATATAGTTATGAACTGGATTCAGTTCATATCTGAGTTACCTCAGATACCTTTTAGTTATATGACCCTGGGCAAGTCATTTAACCTTGCAGCTGAAATTTTTTTTAAAAAACACTACTGATTTTAAGTCAACTAATTACATTATTGACTTTTGCTTTTCTTTTCTTCATGTTCTAAATGTTATAATTGGTTTATCAACTTTTGTGGGATTTCTCCAATGAGCCATGTGATCTTGGCTGGTCTTATTAGAAATGATCTAGGTGGCCTTGTTTTCACATGGATGGGAAAATGATGATTGGTTGGAGCTACTGCTTTACTAAAGTCATCTAGCAGCAGAAAGTTCTATGTGATAGACTTAAAGTCAGGTTATAAAGATGATGTTACCATTTGAAAAGAAAAGACAGCTGTGTAATTAATGACTATTGACGTGAGCATTCTGATAAAACAAATAAATTTTATTGTATCATTTGATTAGCAAATAAAATCAAAAGCATTAGGATTTTTAATTTTCATTGGAAGTATTTATATTGTATGTATTAAAAACCCAAACTTTTGAAGTTCTGAAGGAAAAATTCCTGCTCAGAAAAATTATAGGTCTTGCAGCTGTTGAAAAAGAATTGAGGGAACATTGAGGATCAAATGAGATGACAAGTGTGAAGTATTTTGTAAAACTTATAATGCTATATAAATTCTGTTATTAGTCATCATCATTTAACAGAGCACTTTAGACTAAAATTAAACTTATTATGGTATTAGTTGTGATGTGTCCTGGTTCCTTCAGGCTCCTTTCCTCCTAAGACTGGAGGAAGGGGGAGGCTATGCAAATTGGGATTACTAGAGTGACTGAATATTCATTGGTAGAAGTTCATTACTTCCTAGCAGTTTTAGAAATCTTTGTTTTTATTGTACTCCTGATGGTTCAGAGGTGAACAGAATTTCTGTACCATAGATTGGAAGAAACATTTGTCATCCATTTCAGTAAAAGCAAAATAAAGTGACACAAAAAAGCCCTCTAGCATCTGTAGATCCTCTAGAATGCTTGGATGCTTTAGAGTTTAGGATTTCCTGGATTAGGCCCAATCAAGGATTTGCTATGATAGCAGTTTTTGAAGGAATACATGTTGTTGTTGTCGTTGTCATTGGCTTATTTTTTCAATCCTGTCTGACTTTTTGTGACCCCATTTGAAGTTTTCTTAACAATTACTGAAGTAGTTTGCCTTTTCTTTTTCCAGCTCATTTTCCAGATGAGGAAACAGTAAACAGGATGAAGTGACTTGCATAGGGTCATGGAGCCTGTAAGGGTCTGAGGCCGATTTTGAACTCTGGAAGATGAGTCTTTATGCCTCCAGGCTCAGCATTCTATCCACTTTCCATCCTGCTGCCCCAAATCTATATTAGTTGTTCGTATTGCTGTTCAGTAATTCCTCTTGTCAGTTTAAGACAGGTGTAGCAGTTTCTGATTGTTGAAATCCCCGAACCTAACATAGGTTATAACTTTGTTTAAATCTGTCAGCAAAGGATAAGTATTTATTAAATGTCTATTATATGCCAGACACTGTGCTAGGTGCTGAAGATACAAATGCAAAGTATGAAATAATCCTTATAACCCTTAAAATGTAAAATTGAAGTTACATGTTCATCCTGCATTTTATTTTCTGCAGGTGTAAAAAATAATGGATTATCTTTTTTATAATTTCAGTTGCTGTATTGCCTTCTACAGAATAGGGAGCTAGTTCCTTGTAATTTCTGGAATTATACTAAAATAAATTTTTTGAAGAACTTGCTCTTTTAAAGATTAGAAATAATATGGAAGTTTTAATCTAGGTTAGTATATTTTGATTTAAGGTCAGTTGTGGCTTCACTGTCTCTACACCCTGGCCTTTTGATAATGATGAAGATTTGTATATGTGTAGATACAGATGATGCTAGTTCCCTCCTACCTTCCCTCCTACCCCCCAAGTGATTTGACTCCTGTTGTTAATTTTTTCATTCACTTTGTGAGGTGGCTTGACAGGTGGCTCTTCTGCCATTTTGTCCCAGTGCTTTGCAGAATGCCTGACACATTGTAGACATTGTAGATACTTATTATTCCCTCTACTGTGACTGTGTCTTAGTAGTTTTATTTATTTATTTTCTTTAAGCCATGTCTAACATTTTGTGATTCTATTTGGAGCTTTCTTGGCAAAGATATTGGAGTGGTTTGCAATTTCCTTCTCCTGCTCACGAGCAGACTGAACAGATTTAAATGATTTTCCCAGTCACACATATAGCTAGTAAGTTTCTGAGCTTGGTTTTGAACTCAGGTCTTATTCCTGGTATTTTTTCCTACTGTGTCCCTTAGCTGCCCTCCTAGTACAAGGCAAATTGATGGGAATGTGTATTGTTAATGCATATTCTTGTAATCAATGGTGATAAAATATTGATTGCTTTTGGCTTTTACTTGATGTCTTTTGCTTTTTTTCTCTCCCATTCTTTTCATTTCTCATTTTTCTTCTTTTCCCTGACTCCTTTTGTAGTAGACATTTTGAAAAATGTCTAAGATTGACTTTAATTTTGTAATGATTGGACTGATATTGTATAGTTAGTTATAAAGAAAAATCATATGAAAAATTGTATTTTTAAACTTTCATGCAAATATTCTACCTATGAAACACTATATTAACATTCGTGTACACCTACTACTGTTTCTTGGGAAAAGCAGTTTACATAGATATATCAAAAACAAGGAAGAAAAATAAAAATAACATGCCAAAGCAAAGTTAGCAGAAAATACTCTCAGTTTTTAGGATCAAATGATAGTGATTTTGGATACTCTTGGATATCCATCTGGTTACCCCCACATATCTTGTTTTCTTATAATTGTCCTATTTTTGGACATCTCAGTTTATTTCTGGCTTCTGATACTATCAGGAAAAATGTGAGATGTGTTTGGTAGCAGCATCCATACAGGTTTCTATTTTAACTTTAGGAGAATAATGGCTTTTTTGCTGTCTGCTAACATTGACCCATAGTAAACAAGGGGATAAATGTTTATTATAATAACACAATGAATTCAGTAACTCTGATGGCAAGTATTAGACTGTACAGTAAAAACAATATCCTTTGCTATAATTTAGGGTTATTTTCTCTCAATCACAACCATAAATATACCCAGATAATTGTGGATAAATTGTGGATAAGTTGAGGAGTTCCACAGCCTTCACCTGAAAGAAAGTGGAGTGGTTGTGCTATCAAATTAAAAAAAAATTGAAATATTATTTTCATGGTTGTTTTTTGATATTTTAAGATTTGCATAAGAAGCATGGCTTTAACTTTCTTTAAAATACAACAGTGATGAATAAATCCTTTTACGTGGCAAACTTTATTTCAGAGCAACAAATGGTACATTTAGAGGACACCTTTGAGGTTTTCTACTCTAATCCATGCTTGACCAGTAATTCCTTCCACAATATCCTTAACAAGTAGTTATTCAACTTTTTGTTTGAATAACTAGCAAAGGAACCTACTTCTGAGTTAACTCAAAGATCTGTGGGTTTTTGGTGTGGGAATTCCCTTTACTGGTGCGAATTACCATAACCTTGTTAGTTTTCATTAAATAATCTTGGAAACTTGTAGGATCTGAAATATGAAAGTATTTGTGTTAAGATAGTTAGTACTTATTGACATTGCCTTTGAGAACCATGGATTGTCTCCATACCACAGTGAGGTACCACAGAAGGAATTTTGTGAAAGTCGTCCACATAGAAGAACATCTGTTTAAAGTATTTATGACCAAGTACAGTATGTGGAAAGAGCACTCTCACAGTAAATAACATAATTTGCTCTCACTGAGACAGTGTATTTTTGTATCTTTCAGAGCAGTAAGTACAATAGACACTTATTAATGATGTTCAGGTTATTGCATTCTTATATTGTATCACTTGATTGTGATCAGAACTCAGCAGAGTTTTTCCAAATTCCCCTCCAAACAACTCTAAAATAATGCCTCAGGTAAGATTCTGGAGCAGTAGAGCTAGCAGAAGATTAAGTGAAACAATTTTCTAACCCCAAACAGTTTAGGAAGTCAGCAGGAAAGTCTGTCTTGTCAGACATAGAGCTCAGTGCAGATCATGCGGCACAAACCATGGCGCCAAGTCCTGGGCCTGGGTGGTAACTGCACTGGTGGCAACAGCAGCTTCTGGAGCTTTCTCGTCCAGCAGTCCAAGGGTTGGGGGTGTTAGATAACTGATTGGAAAGAGATTGCAGGCCTTGGGTTTAGGACCCTGTTGTATTGTCCATATATGGTTCCAGGTAACATTACCAGGTCCAAAATGAGTGATAGCACTTATGGCTACGACGGGAGAGCAGAGGCTCTTCTCTCAGTTCCAGTGTAGAGAGGATTGCTTGTAGTCTCTCATGGAGAAGTAAAGATCTCTCTATTACAAGAGAGCCCTAGGGCTAGCACTGGTGACTATAAGGGAACAGAGTATAACCAGGAGAACAAAGCCCCACCCCTCTCCTTAGATCATACCACCTTAGAAAACCTTAGAAAATAGCAGTAAGAAAGAACTGAAACTTGGGACAGTGTCCACCCCAGGAGCAGAGCCCAACTTTAACATAAGGTTCAAAGTCAAGAAATAGGCTGGGAAAATGAGTGAGTAACAAAAAAAAAAAAAAAAATCTAACCAAACAAGTTATTAATCAAGGCACAAACCCTAAAGAAAGTAATGTCAAAGCAGCTATAAGTAAAGTCTGAAAGAAAAATGTTAAGTGGACACAGAAGTACTGGAAGAACTTTAAAAAAGAATTTTAAAAAATAAATTAAGAGAAATAGAGGAGACATTGGGAAAAAAGAGAATGATGCAAGAAAATTATAAAAAGAGACTCAATAACTGCCCCTTCCCCCAAAAAAACCCTACTGATGTAAATAATTCATTAAAAAAACAGAATTGACCAAATATAAAGAGATGCATAAAAATCTTCTGAAGAGGAGAATGCCTTAAAAAGCAGAATTGACCAAATGGAAAAAGAGGTACAAAAGCTCGTTGGAGAAAATAATTCCTTATAAATTAGAATTGGAGAGCTAGAAATTAATGACTCTAGAAACTTCAATAAAACAAAATGAAGAAATGAAAAAAAGAAGAAAATTTGAACTATCTCATTGGAAAAATGTAACGGACCTAGAAAGTAGATTGAGGAGAGTTAATTTAAGAATTATTGGACTATCCAAAAGCCACGATTAAAAAAAAAAGTTTAGCCATGGTATTTCAAGAAATTATCAAATAAAACTGCCCTAAAATCTTTAAATCCAGATGGTAAAATAGAAATTGAAAGAATCATTTCCTGAAAGAAATATCAAAATGAACAATTTCAGGAATGTTATAATCAAATTCCTGGGCTCCCAGATCAAGGGAAAAAATTTTTGCAAGTAGCCAGAAAGAAACAATTCAAATATCATGGAGCCAGAGTGAAAATTGCACAAGATTTAACAGCTTGCTTGAGAGAAAAGAAGAGAAGAGAGGAAAACTGGGAAAAAAATAGGAAGGAAGGAAATACACATGACAGTGAATGTGAATGGGATGAGATCACCCATAAAACAAAAATGGATAACAGAATGGACTAGAAATCCTGATTTCAGACAAAAAGCAAAAACAAAAATAGATCTAATTAAAAGAAATAATCTGGAAAACTACATTTTAATAAGAAGTATCATAGACAATGAAGTTATATCAGTGAATTTATACCTCAACTTAAGTACATCAAATACTGTAGTATCCAGAATTAAAAAAAAAAGTTAAATGAGTTATGGAGGAAATAATAAAATTATATTAATCGGATACCTCAACTTTCCTCCTTCAGAGAGAGATAAATCTGACCATAAAACAACAGCAAAAAAAAAAGAAGTAAGGAGATAAATAGACATTTCAAAAAGTTAAATATGATAGACCTCTAGAAAAAACTAAATTGGAGTAAGAAGGGAGTATACTTTTCCACAGTTGTATATGGCACATTCACAAAAATTGATCACATATTAGGGCTTAAAAACATCACAACTAATACAGAAAAGCAGAAATACTAAATATATCTTTTCCAGAATATAATGTAATAAAAATTAATTCATTAAAGGGCCATGAAAACATAGATTAAAAATTAAGTGCAAACAATCTAATTCAAAAACACGAATGGGTCAAGGAACAAATCAAAAACAATATTTTTTTTAAAAAGAGAAACAATGAGAAATAATAACGAGACAATATACAACAATTTATGGAGTGCAGCCAAAGTAGCATTTATGGGAAAATTTACGTGTCTAAATTCTTTTTTTTTTTTTTTTTTTGCTAAGGCAATTGGGGTTAAGTGACTTGCCCAGGGTCACACAGCTGTTACGTGTCTGAGACCAGATTTGAACTCAGGTCCTCCTGACTTCAGGGCTGGTGCTCTATCCACTGCGCCACCTAGCTGCCCCACATGTCTAAATTCTTACATCAGAAAGTAGAAAGTAGAAAGACAGCAAATTGATGAATTAGGCAATGGAAGTAAAAAGCAAGCAAAAAAAATGAGATTAATAATCTGTAATCAAACATCAAATTAGAAATCATGAAAATCAATGAAGCAATTGAAAATAAGAAAATTTTTAATTAATAAGTAGAAATAGGAGTTCGTAGGGGCCCCATCCCTTTACATAGATAAGTCATTGGTTAATTTGATAAAAAAACCCAGAAAACCACATTATTAGTATCAAAAATGAAAAGGGTGAATTCACAACCAATTAAGATGGAATTAAAGCAATTATTAGTAACTACTTATTCCAATTATATTTAGGCCAATAAATCTGATAATCTAAGTGAAATAGATGAATATTTACAAAAACATGAATTGGCCAGATTACCTTAGGGGGGCATAGAATACTTAAAACACCCTGTCTTAGAAAAAGAAATTGAACATGCCATCAGGTGCTACCTAAGACAAAGTCCCCGGTCAAGATGAAGTCACAGGTGAATTTTATGAAACATTAAGGAACAATTAATTCTGGTACTATGTAAATTATGTGGGGAAATTGCAAAAAAGGAATCATACCAAATTGCTTTTGTAATGGAAATATGTTGCTGATACCTAAACCAAGAAGAGCCAAAACAGAGAAAACTATTTCCCAGCAAATATTGATACAAACAATTTCAATAAAATACTAGCAAGGAGATGATAGCAACATATCACAAAAATTATCTACTTTAACCAGTTGAGATTTATACCAGTACTGCAGAACTGGTTAAATATTGGGTCAGCAAAATTGACCAGCTCAAAAACAAAACTATGTGATTCCCTTCACTCAATAGGTAGAGAAAAATACTTTAAATCATTATTGATTAGAGATATGCAAATAAAACAATTCTGAGGCACCACTTTATACCTGTCAGATTGACTAAGGTGACAGAAAAAGGATTGGGACATGAATGCATAGTTGATAGAATTATGAACTGATCCAACTATTCTGGAGAATTGCTTGGAACTGTGAACAAGGGACTACTAAACTTTGCATACCGTTTGACCTAGCAATACTAGTACTAGGTCTGTATCCCAAAAGAGAAAAGCCAAAAAGGAAAAGAATGTGTATGTACAAAAATATTTATAGCAGCTCTTTTTTATGGTGGCAAAAATTGGAAATTGAGGGAATTATTAATTAGGGAATGGCTAATTGCAATGAATACTATTGTGCTATAAGAAATAATGAGCAGATTACTTTCAGAAATCCTGGGAAGACTTACATGAACTGATACAAAGTGTAATGGGGCAGAACTAATAGTATACTATCCATAGTAACATCAATATTGTGTGATGATCAGCTGTGAATGATTTAGTTACAAAGCAATTCAGTGATCCAAGATTTACTGAAGGATTTAGTATAAAAAAAAAATACTGTCCACTTTCAGAGGAAGAACTGAATGCTGCTTAAAGCATACTTTTAAAAACTTTCATTTTCTCTCTCTCTCTCTCTCTCTCTCTCTCTCTCTCTCTCTCTCTCTCT
>JAJPUD010004840.1:55321-77123 GCA_023553655.1 Myrmecobius fasciatus
CTCTCTCTCTCTCTCTCTCTCTCTCTCTCTCTCTCTCTCTCTCTCTCCCTCTCCCTCTCCCTCTCCCTCCTTCCCCCTTCCTCCCTCATATTCCTTCCTTCCTTTCTTCCACTTGACATGTAGATGTTTTGCATGATTGCAAACGTATAACATATGCAGGAGGGGAGTGAATTAGATAATTTTAAACTCAGTATTTTTAAAAAGAAAGTATAATAATCTATTTTATTTGTGATTGAGAAAAAAATAAGAATTCAGCTTTAAAAGATCTCATTGTGTTTATTGCTTTATTTCCTTGCTTTGCATTCAGGAAGTCCTTATATATAGCCAGTCTTAGGCTCTCTGGGATCAGTAGCCAGTCCTGTTTGGTGTTAAAGAGAGAGGTTTTGAGCACTTAGCTACAATCAAGCATACCCAAGAACCACCAAACCCTACATGTTTTGTAACTTTGTTCACTTCGCTGAATATACAGCATGATCTCACTGGTAGCCAGCATGTATAAAAGACTGGCCTTTCTACTTCAAAAACATGTAATTGCAACAGAATCAATGGACAGAGAAAGAGAAAAGAACAGAAGGAAAGATTTAGGGAAGCAATCAACTCTTTGAGAACAAGTAAAAGTGATAGAAACATTGAACTGCTTTGAAGTTGTAAAGGGAATCAAATTAAAAAAAAAAAGCCACCAAAGTGAACTTTGGAGGGAGATACAGTATATAGTTTGGAGGAGAGATTAGATTTCAAAAAATGCCCCCCAAAAAGAACTAGACCACTCTAAATATTGTGAACATTAAATAGAAACTGTAGAACATGATACAGATGAATGTATCTTTATGATAGCTTACTATTCTTTTAATGCTCTGGTGCTTTTTTTGGTTGATAAAATGCTCTGTGATGACCATTCTTTGAGGAAAATAGTATAAATTTTAGTATCTCAGGGTTACAGATACATGAACTGAAGTTCAAAAAAGAGCTTTTAACATAATTTACTATAGTCTTCCTTCTACTATGTGCTTGATCAGTCTAGAACCTAAAATTTCTGACTCCATTGTCTGTCATTGATTTTTATATGATTGTGAATGGTCACAGGACAACTTTTCATCCAGTCAGTCTAAGGATGACCTGCAAACATCTTTTTAGACAGAAGCAGCCTTTAAAGTTATTCTTCTGAGCTAAAAACTGATTAGCCACAGCTAATTTTTCTTACTTCTGACTGTTGCACCAGTGTGACCTTGGCTTAATAACATAATTTTCATTCTCCCTAGTTTCTTCAACTTTAAAATGAGGGAATGGGAGTCAGTGGCCTCTGAGATTCTTTTTGGCTTCAAGTTATTGATTTTATCTTGATTTTTCTTGTGTAACACAAGGTTTTGCAAAGGTGAATTTTAAAAACTATCTTTGCATGTATTTGGAAAAACAAAAAGCTTTTGTAAAAATAAATTATTGATATTATACTTCTATTACAAAGTAATTATAGAACTCTCTTTGGGTAGCTTAAACTTAATAAAACCAAACAACTCTTTACCTTGTCTACTATTTTAAAATTATTTAAATCAGTTATGCTAAGTAGATAATAGGGCTGTTCAGAATGTAAAATGAATGACAGAAAAGTTTCAGCAGAGTTGGTGATAGACATCCTAGTAAATTTGCAATCCTATTAAAAATGAAGTAATTTTTAATGTTCCTTTTATTTGAAGTTAAAAAGCAACTTCATATATCAAGAACTATTTGAAGAAAAAAGGAACTGGTAATATTTAAAGTAGTATATCATCCATGAACTATGACAAATTTATAAACCTTAAGATGAAGTTACTAACCTAGGGCAACTAATATTATATCTGGAGTCAGAAAAACCTGAATTCAAATCCAGTTTCAGGCACACATCAGCCTTAGTGATCCCATCACTTTCCTCAATTGCAAAATGTGGTTAATAACAGCATCTACCTTCCAGGATTGTGAGGAACAAATGGGTTTATATTTTAAAAGCACTCACCACAGTACCTGCCACAGAGTAGGCACAATACAAATGCTCACTGCTACAATCATCACCACCAATCTGAAATCCTTGATGTGCTGAATTGACACCCTTTTTTGGGGGGAGGGGGGTTATTCACAATAGAATCTTGTTGTCATTATTTTTAATAATATAGACATTATAGACAGTAGCTTAAGAGAGAGTGAGAAGTCAGAGATCATAGATGACAGTGAAGAACAGTAAGGATATTTGGCTATCAAGAAAACCATTTGAGGGGAAGGCTGCTTCAGCATTTAGTTTGTAACGCCTTGAGTTTCCTTTTACTATATTTGCTTAACTCTTATCTTCATAGGAAAGTGGCAAATTACAAAAATAAATTAAGGTCTGGGACTTAGAGACAGTTTAGTAATAGAGCATTGGATTTGGAATCAGAGAATCTTCATTTGGATTCTGATAGGTACTACTACCTGTCCAACTCTAGTCAAGTCATACAATCTTTCTGACCTTGATTTTCATTGCGTAAAATTTGAAATCCCTTTAATTTTAAATCCTTTTTGGATTAAACTTTTTTTTTTGATGATGCATTTTGTTTTTATATAGTAGATATTTTCTAGCAGATGCAAATACCCCAACCATCTTCTGCAGGATAAAGTATATACTCTAAAAAATTATAAGCAAAGTGACCTAATGAAATCCTTGTGATTAATAATAAACATTTTTCAGTCCTTATAATTTCACATTTACAATGCATAGTGAGCACCTTTCAATTTTTAAGTTTGCTGATTGTTTCTGTGGTATACTTAAAAAATTTCAGTTACTAAATTTATAAAAATATATATTTTCTTGTATATTATGATTTTGATAAACATCATCACATGAACATTTCCACATATAAAGAACAGAAAAGGATGATTTTGCATGCCACTGGTAATCTCACATCTACATATATTGCATGTTAAATATAATTACATTTTCAACACAGCTCTTCTGTGTCCTTGTCTGAACCTCCTTTTGCTATTTTCTCTCTATATTTTTTAATGTTTTGTTGATATTCTTCATTTTTTTCTTTTTAAATTATTGTTATTATCCCCCCCTTCTTTCCTTATCCCACAACAATTAGTACAGTACATTCTTAGCCCTTGTCTGCAAATACAAACCTTATTCTTCACCTACTTCCTCTATCAAGAGGAAAAAGAATGATCCCTTTTTGGAGCATTCACAGATTACTGTATGACTCACTGCTCACACATCACAGATCTCACAGCGCTTTCACTGGCTTAGAGTGTAATCTCCGTATCTTGCTCTATTCTCTTCACTCCCCGTTAGGATGGACCTTAGGGAGCAGCCAATCTGATCGTTTCTGACTCCAGGAAGGTTTTGAGATGTGGCTGACAGCTTATAGTAGATAGATACATTGGGGATTTGAACCCAGTGTCTATGATTTGAAGTAGTGCTCTTTCCCTTTGCTATGGTCTCATCCAAGTTTTTCTAAATAGATTCCCTTTTACAACACCTTTTATTTTGTTGGATTTATTCCACTATAGTTTGTTTAGTCATTGTCCATTTGATGAATGCCCACTTTAGTTTCTAGTTTTTTGTTATTACAAAAAGTGCTGCTCTGAATATTATGTACACCTTTTTGGTCTTTGATCTCTAGAACCAAATGCCTAATAGTGTATCTCCATCAAATGGTTTTACCATTTAGTGACTTAAATGGCCTCCTTACTCCCTTCCTAAGAAGATACTACAGCATTTGATAAAGCCAACTAATATAGCAACTGTGTCTAGTTTACTATATATGTTATTTTTATAAGTTTGACTGATAGATATCTGTTGTTTTTTTGTCACATATTAAACATTGTACCCTCTTCTCCAAGGTGATAGAGAAAAACACTTAAATGAGACCAAATGATGCAGTAACCATATCTGGCACTCTGCAACTATAGTACCTGAATCTTTCTCTAAAGAAGGGGGTTCTTCACCTGGTCTGGAGTCATTATAATTCCTTTAACATTTGGTTTCATGTTAGTGCTGCTTTCAGTTACAGTATTATAATAATTTCTTGTATTCTTTTGATTCTCCTTCATTCTCTAACCAGTTCATACAAATCTTTCAAGTTTTTCTGAATTTTTCATATTCATTATTATGACACAGTAATGTTGCATTGTATTTATGTATTTGAATCTGTTCAGTAAGCCTTCATGCAATAGCAGCCTATATTATTTCCAGTTTTTTTTTTCCTACCATAAAAAGTACTGTTAGAAATATCTTGGTACCTATGAAGCTTTTTTGTTTGTGATCTATTTTATGATATGAGTCAAGTAGTGGGATCTCAAGAGTCAGAAGATATGAATGTTGTAGTGACTTTGCTCACATAATTCCAAATTATTTTCCAGAATGGTTGGACCAATTCACAACTTCACCACGTGTTCTTGTGTGCCTGTCTTCCTGCAGCCTCTCCAACATTGACTATTTCCATCTTTTGCCTTTGCCAATTTGCTGGGTATGAGTTGTTTTCATTTGCATTTCTCTTACCATTAGTGATTTGAATGCTCTTTCATGTAGTTGTTGATAGGTTGCCATTCTTTTAAAAACTACTTTTTTGGCTCTCTGTAATGTCATGCAGAAAGATTTTTCCTAAGAAATGAATCGAATTTTATTTCTTTAGGTTTCAATTATCTTAAAATTATTTTATAATAACTTCCTGGTGGTGCCAGATCAATCATTAATTATTGTATTTCTTATGGTAATATAAGAAATCTGCTTCCAGATAGAAAAATTGGTATTTTTAATTGAGCATAAAGTCTTACCCTTAGATGTTAAATGAGTTAAGTGCTACTATTTTTTTTTTACTAGACGTGATATAAAGAGTATGTGTGTGTACACACCTAGACTTGTTTCTAATGAAAGGAAATTATTTAACTTTTCTAAGAAATAGAAGTAAAATACAAAAGGCCTAGTGAATATCTGTTATTGGCAGATGAATGATAGAATTCATATTCTAATAATATATATTATTATTTGCTTTACTTTTTCCTTTATCAGAGAGTGCCTACTAATGACTCTTTTTGCTTCCTGTCATCCTACTATATTTCGTTTCATTAGTTTGTGATGGAATTTTATCTTTCTCTTTGGTTAGGCATAGTACAAAAATGAAAGCTGGTGAGCTTATTGTGATAAGATCATAAAACTACAAAAGACTTACTGAATTATCTAGACAGTTCTTAGCAGAAATGTTGGAGTTTGACTATTTTAAAAAAATTTCTTGTGTTGGAGGATACAGTTTACTATGGAATAACCTGTTAATTGTCTTAGCAATCATACTACTTAAATTTTCTTCATAGCACGGTATGCATAGAGAGATAAGGTAAAAAAAAATTCTCTGTTTACACTTGTTATAGATTAAATTTGTAGATGAGAAATAGGACCTCTATAGGAATCAGTAATAGTGGCATAGTCTTTGAAAAGATTTGGATTGAAATCAGAGAAGACATATCATATTTAGGATTTGGATAATTATTTCAAAATCTACCTATATCTTAGTAGTGAGTCTGATGTAGAAGCATGACTATGTTTAGCAGAGTGTTCAGAGAAGAAAGTATCAAATTATAGTGGGAAAAAAAATGGCATCTCATTTGAAAGACTTCCTTCTTTAAAGTTGGTGTGAAATTGCTTTTTCTTACTCAAGAATTGTAAGGATGCTTGATGTTTAGTTTTTTGCTTATTTTGTGTATCTTAAAACTTGTTGTAACATAAAGATTGAAGAGTAGTAGTTCTCGTTTTTTTTTTTCTGTACTAATATTTTCCCTTCAACTTACCAGTATGAACAGCGACTACTACCAATTATCCATTTAAAGCATGTTTTATTTCCTAATATCAACTTTGAGTAGCTTTTGAATTTTGAAAGAATTTTTAAAGCAGAATGGTTCATGTCATTTTACTTGCCTTTTCAGGTTTACATTACACAATTGTTTTACAAATCTAAATAGAAATTTGAGCAGATGTGGCCCAATTAAATAAATAATTCCTTAAATTGCAGGATGACGAAAGAGAGATTCTAAAAGTACAAAAATAGTTTAAAAATTGTTTTTGTAATTAAGGAAGCTGTAAATTTCTGTGTTCTAGAACTATATAACAATTCAATTCAACAAAAAAGTTATTAAGCATCAACTTTGTGCAGAATTCTATACTGGCCTCAGCCATCATTCATAAGTGTTCTGCTTTCAAGTTTAGGAACTCAGAAAAAATCCTTTATGTGATCATAATTCTGCATCATTCATTCTCTCTTTAGACTTATTCCTCCTAACTCTAACTATTCTCCATAGGTAGCAGTCCAAGTCTACACTGTTCTCCATGGAAGCATCCCTCGACAAATCCCAGCCCTAGATCATTCCCACTTTCTGGCTTTTCTTTTCCTATTCATGCTTAGTTGAATAAAGCTGGAGGAAGCCATGCAACTAAACTATCATGCGTTATCCTCTTCCATTCCCTCTCATGTTTTGAACCCTTAGTGTCATCTATCCTTTCCCCCCATTGTTGGAAAAGGTTGCTTTTCTCTTTGCCAAGGCCAGCCCCTATATGTGTACCTTTCATCCCATCCTATTTCATCCCCTCCTCCTCCTCCTCCTCCTCCTCCTCCTCCTCCCCCTCCCCCTCCCCCTCCCCCCCCCCCCCCCCCCCCCCCTCCTCCTCCCCCTCCCCCCCCCCCTTTTTTTTTTTTTTTTTTACACATTATCCTTACTATCATTCCCTAGCACTAATCATCAATCTTTCTACTTACTGGCTCCTTAATTGCTTTCTGCAAACATGCCTGAGTCTTCTTGATCCTTAAAAAAATCCTTACTAGATCCTGTATCCTATTAAGTTATTGGTCTATTGGTCTCATCCTTCTCATTCTCTTCTGACTTTACTATTTGACTGAAACTGCTTTCTCCAAAATTATTAGTAATCTCTTTCAAAATCTGATAGCCTTTTTCATTCCTCCTTATTTTCAACCTCTTTGATTCAAAATATTTTGAATTTTTGTGACCGTTTTCTTGCTTTCCCCTTGATTTTTCTTTTTAGGCGTCTTTGTTGAATCATCATTCATTTCATGCTCTCCATTGTAGGTACACACCCAGGCTCTCTCCTTTGCTCTGTTATCTTCTCTCTCTTTATTTTATTATTTGGTCATCTCATCAGCTCTTATGGGTTTAATTATGATCTTCATGGCAATGACTCCATAATATTTGTCTTGTTTTGTTTATTTTTCCTGTCTTTATCATATTATTGTCTTTCTCCTGAGATTTAGTATAGCATCAGTCAGTTGCTTATTGGACATTTTGAAATGGATATCTCATAGGCATTTTAAATTTAAAAAAATAGCTTTTTATTTTTCAAAATACATAGTTTTAAACATTCACCCTTGCAAAACCTTGTGTTTCAATTTTTTCTTCCTCCATACTTCCCCCTCCCTTAGACAGCAAGTAATCCAATACAGGTTAAATATGTGCAATTCTTCTAAATATATTGCCCACATTTATCATGTTGCACAAGAAAAATCACATCAAAAGGGGAAAAAATGAGAAAGGAAAAAAAACCCAAGCAAACAAGCAACAACCAAAAAAAAAAAAAAATGAAAATACCATGCTGTGATCCACATTCAGTGTCCATAGTCCTTTCTCTGGATGTGGTTGACTTTCTCTCACAAGTCTCATCTTAAATTTAACCTGTCCAAAACAAAACTCATTCTTTTTCTTCTAACTCATCTCTTTTCCAAACTTCTATGTTTTATTACAAAATTACATTATTCTTTCAGTTATTCAATTTCACGACTTTGGTGGCATCCACAACTCATTGTTCTACAACTTATATATCTAATGTAAAGTTGCTATATCTTAATATTTTTAAGTTCACTAGCCTGCCACTGGAACTAGGGACATTGACATCTGTCTTCTCATGTCTGTCATCCTTGTGTAACAATGTAATTCTTTACTGATTTTTTTTTCTCTTTTGCCTTGAAATTATTATTTTATTTCATATTTGTTACGTTTGTTTGGTGTGATATAGCACTGAATGGTAAATTAGTTAAGATAGTGTTATTTTTGCCATGTTGACACAACCCAACCATGAACAATGATCTTTCTAGTTATTTCTGTATCTACTTTTTATCTGTACTTTCCTATATGTTTTCTCCCAGTATTAAAATGTAATCTCCTTGATATTAGGCATTATCTCTCTTTTTTGAAAACTAGCTTTTTAAGTACTTATTAACATTCAGCACTTAATAAGGACTTAATAAATGTGCTTTTATTCCTTCATTTATTGACTTCTTTTTTTGTCTCAGTTTAGAAGGTGAACTTTAAGATTCTCACTGATTATTGTTTTGCTGCCTATTTCTTCTGTAGATCAATTACTGTTCAAATAGCTGTGGTTTTCCTAAACATAGTATATTTTCCCTATTTATCTCTTTAAAATATATCTATCTTTAATGCTGCTTTTTCTGAACAACCATTCTTTATTTTTTGACTTCACCTGAGGAATAACAGATTCTAATCAGAATCATCATTTAAAAAAAAAAAAAAACTTTTAATTCTTGTATTGCGAAAGGACTTAAAAGGTTATCTGTTCAAACACCTTTACCTTACAAATAATGATACAGATATTGATAAGAGTGTTTAGGGGAATTATGGGATACAAAAATCGAATTTTATCTGGAATGGATATCAGAGACCAAGTAGTCTGTAGATCAACGATTCTTAACATGAAGTTCTTGAACTTAAAAAAAAAAAAAAAAAAAAAATTGGGGCAGCTAGGTGGCGCAGTGGATAGAGCACCAGCCCTGAGGTCAGGAAGACCTGAGTTCAAATCTGATCTGAGACACTTAACATTCCCTAGCTGTGTGACCCTGGGCAAGTCACTTTGCCTCAATTGCCTCAGCAAAAAGCAAAAAAAAAAAAAAAAAAAAATTAATAACTATATTTTAGTTTAATTATTTCCTTTTTAATCCTATATTATTTTATTTTGTGTTTTAAAAAATATGTATATTTTTATGTTATGCCAAGCAATCTGAATTCCATGATTCAGAAAAGGTTAAGGAACATTGCTTTAGAATCTTATTTTATTGATAAGGAAACTGAGGCCCAGGGAGATTGTCATTTTCTCAAAGTCACACAAGGAGTAACTTTAAGAAATTGAATTCATATCTTGTGTGGTCACAGGCAGTATTCTTAAAATCATGTGGTTCAAGTCACTCAGTTATCACATTGGGAAGACTGAGGCTACCCAACCAAGGTCATGTAGGTAGGAATTAACTAGGAGAGCCAGATTCACATCTACATTTTCTGACTCCCAAAGCAGTAAGCACTCTTTTTGCTGTTCTCAGCTATGTCCTATGTACATATTAGTAAGTGGTACCCCAATATTGTAGAAGAAAATAATGATAGCCTTATAAAAATATAAAAAAAATTGTGATTGTTTTAGAATTTTTTTTATCACAAACATTAAAAGCTATTAATCTAGTAATGCTTTGTTTGTTATCAGGGATAATTGAAGTTTTCCATGTAAATGAATTTTTCACAGAAAGATTATCCCCCTTAAAAGATCCTTAAACCACTTACTTGGGTTATACTTATTTCTAAAATGTATTATAGATTTTGCTGAACCCTAAAAGGAATACATTGAATACTGTCTGGTGAAAGTCATTTATTTCAGACCCTGTTTAGGTCAGCCTGAATCTTAATTTTTGTTTCTTTTGCTGTTTCTGCCTTTTGGAACCAAAGAGAACAGGTTTAGTATCTCTTTCACATGATTCCTGTTCAAATTTCCCTTTCTCCCTCACTATCTCTTACCCAAAGTCTTTAACAAATGACATTAATTCCATAATCTTTAATTATCTTCACATCTTGTTTGTAATTACCTGATAGTTTTCTAGTTTATCTCTGTGATATTTAAAATGTGGCTCCCAAAATTTAACATAGTATTCTGAACAGGGCAAAGTACAGTAAGATTATTATCTCCCTAATTCTTGATCCCATGCTTCTCTTATTTCAACCTAGGCATTATCTTATTTAGGCTGACAGTGCTAATTGATAATGAATTTTCATTTCGCTAACCCCCCCCAAATTTCTTTAACTATTATCTAGCTGTTGTATTTCTGTTATTATGTACTTTTGAAATTGCTTTTTCAAGTGTAGAATTGTCACTTTTCTGTTAATTTCATATTATTAAATTTAGCTCATAAGTTCTTGCCTCAGCATCTTTTTACACCCTGATGCTGTAATCTAACACTTTAGTTATCCCTTCCACTTTTTATCATCTGGAAATCTGATAAACATGTCATCCACTTGTCCAGGCAAGACATGATTAAGGCTTGGATTAGGTTAGTGGATATATAAGTGGAGAGAGAAGGATTTGTGAGAGATATTGAGAAGTAGAATCAATCAGACTTGGTTAGTGTTCAGGGTATGTATAATAAGAGAATGAAGAGTCAGGGATGACTCTGAAATTGTAAACTTGATGACTAGAAGGATGATGGTTTCTGTGACAGAAACAGAAAAGTTAGAATGAGAGCAAGATTGGAGAGAAGAAAAAATGGGAGAGAGATGCTTACAAGACACTGAGTTGAAAATACCTTAAGAAGCAATTGATTATGCCAGTATCTTTCAAATCTAGACAACGTGTTGGGGAGGGAAAAAAAATTCTTATGCTTATCTGTCAAGCTAGATAATGTAAAGAATAGGCTGTGTAAAGAAAAAAGACACAAAATCCAGTAAAACCACTGCCTCAGATGTTTATGTAGCTATGTACAAATGTCAGGCAACAATCAAGAGGAATTAGATATCCTGATGTAGGGAGACAAATTTCAACAACAGTTATTACTAAAGCTTGATGGGATGAAATCTATTACTGAATTATGATTCATGTTTGATGTATGGTATTCCAAAGGAGGAACAACAAGAAAAAGGATGTGGAGTGAACTGGCACTATATATTAATAAATTATATCCATAAATAAGTAAAGGAAGGAGTTCTCATTTCAAATAGATGAGGAATGGTAAAACTATACGATATTAAGGAGGTGATGTTTTTCTATAATCCTGCTACAGTGTTTTATTACCATGCAGATATTTTGAAATTTGTCTGAGTTCAGGGGATGTTTACTCACATTCCTGTTAGATTTTTAAAATGCATTTAGAAGTTCTTTAAGTAGCACATTGTCCAGTTCATTCAAAGACTATTTTAAAAGTTTAAAAATTTATTTAATAGAAAATTTCAGGAAGATTAAAAACAAATAAAACAAAAGAAAACCTGGAACGCTCTAGTAGAATCCCATTTCTGACAGCTATAGAGCATCCTTAGTTACTTTAAGAAATTTGCCAGGATACTTAGATAGGATAGCAGGGTTGAGACTGTTGATCACCTCTCTGACTCCATTCTTCATCATCAGACATCTTGACAGACTAGCATAATGGGCTAAATTGAAAGAAAAATTTCAGTATTATATAATAGGATTAAAATGCCTATTTTCTGGTTCCAAAGTACAGGAGAACTATATTCTTAGAGATCAGTGTTTTTGATATTGATTGGGGGGTGTTTAGATACTAAAAACTCAGCATCATGAGTTACCATGTGATATTGTAGCCACAAATTTTCACATAATCTTAAATCATATTAAGAAAGGCAGCTTCCCTAATAAAATGGCTAGAATCCCACTGTAGTGTGCTATCATTAGACCACATCTATAAAGTTGTTAAATTGCATTGTGTAAACAGGGAATGTGGTAAAGATTGTGTGGAAAGTGGATAATATGCTGTACAATAAATAATTGAAGAAGCTGAAGATACTTAGTCTGGAGAAAGATATATAGGAGAACAGTGTAATAAATTTGAGCTGCTGATGGGCTGTCCTGAGGAAGCTAAGCCCTAGAGGGTGCTTTTGGTAGAGAAGGGAAATAGGGGCTTTTAAACCTTTGATTTCCTTGTTAGAAAGCTCCTGTGAGGAAACTCCCTCTATTAATGCATATTGTAAGTGTTAAGATTAAAGAGTCAGTAATCATTCTAGAAGGCAGTTTGGAATTATGCCTAAAGGGCTTTAAAACTGTTCATACCCTTTGACCTAACAAAATGGCTGCTAGGTCCATGCCCCAGAGTGATCAAGAGAAAGGAAAAGGACTCTTGTATAAAAAATAATTTAGAGAAGCTCTTTGTAGTGGTAAAGAATTGGAAATGGATGGGATGCTTCTCAGTGGGGAAATGGCTGACCAAGTTATGGTATATGAATATGATGGAATATTACCGAGTTATAAGAAATAATGACGGGATGGTTTCAGAAAAAGTGAACTGAGCACTATTAAGTCTATATCCCAAAGAGATCAAAGAAAAGAGAAAAAGAATCATTTATACAAAAATATTTATAGATAGCACCTCTTTTTGTGATGACAAAGAATTGGAAATTGAGGATGCCCATCAATTGGGGAATTGCAGAACAAGTTGTGGTATGTGGTTGTGATGTAATACTGTTGTGCTATAAGAAATAATGAGCAGGGTGGTTTCAGAAAAATCTAGGGAGGCTTATATGAATTGATGAATTAAAGTAAGCAGAACCCAGACAGCAATCTACACAATAACAGCAGTGTGGTAAATATAATCAACTATAAAAGTCTTTGATATTCTGATCAATCCAGTGATCCCACATGAATCCAAAGGACTCATAATATAAAGTGTTATTCACTTCCACATAGAGAATTGTTGGTCTCAGAGTATAGATCAAAACATTTTTCTCTATTCCCTCCCCCTGAACATGACCCTTGCGTAAATATGTTTTATGTGACTTCACATATATAAAAGTTATATTTCTTGCCTCCTCAATGGGTTGGGGGAGGGACCAGGGTGAGAAAGAACTTGGAACTTAAATGAAAGATCTTAGATCATTGAAGAATAGAAAGAAATCTCAAAAAGCATATGGAATTGTTCATCTTGTAGATCTAGAGAGTTCTTGGTGCACTGAGGGGTTAAATGAATGGTTGTTTTTTAGTTGCATATGACTCTTTGTGATCCCATTTGGGTTTTCTTGGCAAAGATGCTAGACTAGTTTGCCATTTCCTTTTAACACACTTTAAAAACAAAGAAATTGAAGTAAACAAGGTCACACAGTAGTGTTGAAGCTGAATTTGAATGCAAGCCTTTCTGACTTTAGGCCTGATACCATATCCAGTGTATCATCTACCTGCCTGGTTAAATAAAGTGCCCAGAGTCATGTAAGCCAATGTATGTTAGCGGTGGTACTTGAAGGTTCTGTGCCAAGGGGGCTGCACAGTTCTCTCTCTCCCTCCCTCCCTCCCTCCCCCCCCCCTCTCTCTCTCTCTCCTCTTTTTAGAGAGATGGAGTTGGTTGATTGTAAGAAAGCCTCCCCAAAAATCAGCTGTCTAAAGGAAGAAAGTCCTGTCCAGCAAGGTAGCATATTCTCTCTTATTGGTAATTGCTGGTAGGATTTTTAAGATTTTTTTCCCCTCTTAAGTGATTTGAACTGTTTCTAAAATTCTATATTTATGTAATATAGGGATAAGATTTTTTTGTCAGGGGCTCCATAGATCTCCAGAATCACCTAATTCCCTGTAAAGTGTTTAGAAATTAAACTGTCATTAACTTGAAAAAACACTGCAATTCTAAATATCAGATTATGTTTCTTTTGCATGTACAGTATAATCAGCTAAGATGAAAGTGCCACAGATTTTGAGCTAGAAAAGATATTAAATGTGACAGTTCAACTTTCTCCTTTTATGAGGCCCTCAGAGATAAAATAAGTTGTGTTTGGTCATGGGGGGGGGCAATTACAGAGTCAGGGTGCAAATCTATGTCCTTTGATCTTCCACTTGGTTTGTTTACACAGCACAGGCTTTCTCTTCCTTTTCATTTTAATTGAGCCAATTATCTAATGTATGTAATGTATGGTGCTTGTCCTCCTGTGTTCTGCCATCAGATCACATTTGGAGAATTATAAGCTAGAATACATAGAAGGGGACAGAATTTACCATTTAGTACCATCGGGTAGTCAATAGACATTTATTAACAAGAATAACAAGCAAATGCTTAGTGTCCACAATGTGTCAGGCATGGTACTAAGAGTTTTACAAATATCTCATTGAATCCTCACAATTCTGGTATGTTTTTTAAAATTCCTTTCTGTCTTGCTCTAGTGATCTTTTTCCTCCACTCCTGCCATTTTTCATGTAATGATGAAGTTTTAAATTTAGATTTTAGGTAATGTGCATTCAGCTTGCAGTTATTCAAATACTCTTGTGTCTTAATTCTTAATAGAGCCTAGATCTCCTTTGACTTTAGAACAGGATCTTGGACTTGTATTCAGATGTTTGTGATCTAGTTGTTCACTCTTGACAGACTATAATAGTGGAATGAGTCTAAAGAGAAATTTTAAAGGATAAATTTATATAATTACATAGAAGTTTTTCATTTGGTTTCTAAATATCACCTCAGAACTTTAAATTCACTGTGTTTTGGACCCAAATACTGTTTTTATTCTGAACATCTTTCTCTCTACCATTCAAATCTAAACCTCTTTTCCAATAGTTTTGGACTGGAACATGCAATTAAAATTGACTTCTTCAAGGTTACCATTGATATCTTAATTGCAAAATTGCAAGTTTTTCTTGCTTCTTGCTCTCCTTGTGCTTTCTTCACCATTGATATGGATGACCAAGTCCTCCTCCTCCTGAATCATCCTTCTTTGGACTTTCAGGACATTGTGCTCACCTACGTTCTCCTCTTGTCTTTTTTTTAATTGATTTTCACTCTTTATTCATATCCTGCCTTCTAAGAAGAGCTTTCCATTATATTTCTATCTTGGGCCTTTTCTTTCACTTGAGAATCTCATTAGCTTCTCTGTCTTTAAATATGGTCTTTATATAGATGACTATCAAATCAGTGTATCTTGCTCTAATTTTTACTCCTGAGTGACTACTTCTACATCACCTTGCTTGTTGAACTTTTCCAAATGAATGTTCCATGCTGAAAATGAAATTTGATATTCTTAAACCCACCCTTTCTAGAAATCTCTTTGTTTCTGTGTAAGGCATTGCCAATCTGCCATTTATCCAGATCCATAGCCTTGGTCATCTTGGATCGTTGTTCCATACCCAGTCAGTGAAGTACCAGTTTTGTCGGCTGTACTTTGATAGCAAAACATGCATCTTTTTTGTTTCTCTCTATTGTTGCAGTTATTACCATAATTCAGAACCTTATTCCCTCTTGTCTGAAATGTTGATTTCCTTGTTTCTAGTTTCTCTTTCTCTCTAATCTGTCTTCCACACAGATGCTGCAAGACTGACTCTCTTATTCTTGTGCTTAAGGATCTTTAGTGGCTCACTATTGCCTCTAGGATGAAAGACAAAATCTTCAGCCTGGTATTATTTTTATTAATACTTTTTATTTGCAAAACATATGTATGGGTAATTCCTAAACATTAACCCTTACAAAGCTTTCTGTTACAAATTTTTCCCCCCTACTCCCCACCCCTCCCCTAGATGGCAGGATATCCACTACATGATAATTATGTTAGAGTACTTAAGAAATCGAATATATTTATAGTTATTGCATCATTTTTTTTGTGCAGGAGAAATCATATCTACAAGAAAGAATAATCTGATAAAGGAAATACAATGCAAGCAAACCTCAATAGAGAACATGAAAATGTTATGTTGTGGTCCACATTTCACATCCCTCTCTCTGGGTGTATATGGCTCTCTTCACCGAACAATTGGAACTGGTTTGAAGCATTTCATTGTTGAAGAGAGTGATGTCCATTAGAACTGATCCTCATAATATTGTTGTTGCTGTGAATAATGATCTCTTGGTTCTGCTCACTTCACTCAGCATCAGTCCATGCAAGTCTCTCCAGGCCTCTCTGAAATCGTCCTGCTGGTCGTTTCTTACAGAGCAATAATATTCCATAACATTCATATACCATAATTTATTCAGCCACTCTCCAATTGATGGGCATCCATTCAGTTTCCAGTTTCTAGTCACTACAAAAAGAGCTGCCACAAACATTCTTGCACATGTGGGGCCCTTTCCTTCTCTAATGATTTCTTTGGGATATAAGCCCAATAGAAACACTGCTGGGTCAAAGGGTATGCATAGTTTGATAACTTTTTGAGCATAGTTCCAAATTGCTCTCCAGAATGGCTGGGTCCGTTCACAAGTCCACCAACAATGCATCAGTGTCCCAGTCTTCCCACATCCCCTCCAACACTTATCTTTATCTTTTCCTGTCATTTTAGCCAATCTGACAGGTGTGTAGTGGTACCTCAGAGTTGTCTTAATTTGCATTTCTCCTTCAGCCTGGTATTGAACACTTTTCATGGTCTGGCTTCATTCTGCGTTTCCAAGCTTATTTCCCGTTTCTCCCTTTTAATCCCCTCTAGCTAGAAAGACTAACTTTCTTGCTGTTCTCAAACTTGACATTTTATGACTAGCTTCTCTGCCTTTTCAAAAACTGTCCCGACTCTTTTCAAATCCAAAGAATACAGTCTCCCCACTTCTTTTTTATTTTTTATAATGATAGCTTTTTATTTTCCAAAATACATACAGAGATAGTTTTCAACATTCGTCTTTCCAAAACCCCGTTTTCCATATTTTTCTCTCTCTTTCCCCTTCTGCCTCCTCTTTTATGATCTCTTTGGGATACAGACCCAGTAGAGACACTGATGGATTAAAGGGTAGGCACAGTTTGATAACCCTTTGAGCATAGTTCCAAGTTGCTCTCCAGAATGGTTGGATCCGTTCATAGCTCCACCAACATTGTATTAGTGCCCCAGTTTTCCCATATCCCCTCCAACATTCATTATCTTTTCCTGTCATCTTCGCTAATTTGAGATCCACCTCTCTTCTTTTAGAATTCTTATCTTCTTTTAAGATATACTTAAAACCTCTCTGGATCCCTTAGTTCTTTGTGCTTTCTTTTTTCTTGTCAAGCAAGCCTGTTTACATGTTATATCTCTTTAGTGAGATTATTTTTTCAGATGGTCTTTGTAACTTGGGTGTATAACAAACAGCATAGTGACTTGTATGAGAAGAGTGCATCATGGATATAGTTTGTTGGATTGATTTGGTGGGTCAAGTGATATCTAATCAAGTTAGCCCTTCTTTTGAGCCTCATTAAACATTCTCTTTTTGTACTGCATGTTCCAAACTCTGTGTTTTACACATGACATGCCATTTTCATATGTGATATCTTGTATCTTTGCACTGTGCTTCTCACATGTTTGGAATCCTTTCTCACTTCTACCTTATGAGATCCATCTCTCTCTCTCTCTCTTTTTAAACACACATCTCACGTGTCATTTTCTGCATAAGGCTTTTTCTGATCTTCCCTTCTAATCTTTCCTATGGCAATTGCTCTCTTTTTCAAACTATCTTATATTTAATTAAAATATTTAAACACTTTATGTTGTACATACTTTTATATGTATATATATATACGCACACACACACACACACACACATATATATATATATTGTCTCCCCTCTTAAGTTATAAACCCCTTGCAACTAAAGATTATTTCATTTTTTTGTATTTGTGTCAGTAGCTTAGTGTCCAGCCCATAATAGGCACTTTATCAATACTTATTAATTGGGTTCTAAGATTCATTTGTCATTGAAACCTTTCCATCTTTTTATAGTTATGTAGTCTAGCCTATAATTTTCCCTTAACGAAAAGTTTTATACCTGTTTTTTTTTTTTTTTTTGGGGGTGAAAAACTGTGTGGAATTGATTGTCCCCAATTTTCTCATCCAGGGGATTCAGAATCTTATCTTCTTAGAGTAGTAATAAAGGAATAAGAATAGAGTCCTTATTGGAAGTATGAATTCAGCGGCCTATAGAAGACTCTTATGGATGAGGAAACTGCCTTTACCAATGCAGGCCACCATCATCTCTGCAAGTTATTGTTTTAGAGGGCCTTTATGTACTGTGAGGTTAATGCGTTTGTCCAGGATCACATAGTCAGTACACATTAGTATTCCCAATCTTGAAGCCAACTCTTATCTAATACACCATACTGACTTTCTGAACAAAATAAGGAAAATGAATTTGTTTTATAGTTTATACAATATTTTTATTTGAGAATCTGAATGGAGTAAGGCTTAAAAGAGCAGCTACTCTCAGGTGTGAAAATCAATTTTTTCTAATCTGATGGCAATACTCCACTATCCAGTTACTTTTGACTACAACTTTGACAACATAACTGCTTGTTGCTGCTGCTGCTGCTGCCATTTATCTGATTTTAGAAAGGGCAAATTACGAATGTTTTGAATAATAGAATACCTTTGGACACTATCTTCTTAATAAGAAATAACTTTAAGACGACAATTGTGACACACTAGAGTGAGTGCATGTTTCAAATTAGAGGTCTGCTGCTTGGAATCTGTATAACTGGGCAAGTCCCCTTACCTCCTGGGACTGCCATTTCTTTAACAGGAAAAAGAGAGAGTGGGGGGAGAAGGTGGACTAGATTGCCTCTTTTTTCCCTTCCAACATTAAATATGTGAACCTGTATAGTACAAGTATGTATATAGAAGTAAATATAATGTGGCTAGGAATTATTTGAATAATCTTTTCTCAAAAATTATTTGTTATAAATTTAAAGCATTAAAATATTTCACCAGTTTTTTTTTTTAAATAAGAATTGGGAAATTATTTTAAAAGAAGTTTGAAAAACTTCCTTTAAATTTTAATATAAATAGATTAAAAAGAGCCCTAATTTTTCCATTTTCCAAAAGAAGTTTCATGGTCAAAGAAGTAAATGTTTTTATTCCACTACACACTGCTAGTATTCAGGGTGCCATTTAAACAATTAGATAATTCTGTTTCTTGAATTGACCAGGGATTGTTTCAGTGAGTCATTATCTGCTTCTGTATCTCATCAACCTTATGTTCCTTATCATGTTTGGACCAAAGGTAGTATTTTCTGGTGTCTAGATGGTCTCAATTTCAGAGGCAACTTCAGAAGTTATCTAATCCTATCCATACATAATAAAGTATAAGACTTTTTTTTTTCTTTTAGCAGTACAGTTGAGTATTTCTTCTATTCATCAGTTCATTGAGAAAAACATTTAATTTTCCTTCTAGGATTACTAGTATTTAACCTAGAGTTTTTTTTTTTCTTTAGTTTATCAGAGAAGATATGAAATATAAGGATGCTACTAATAAACATAGCCATCTACATAGAGAAGATAAACATATTACTGTTGAAGACTTATGGAAAAGATGGAAAACATCAGAAGGTAAGAAAAACTCAAAATACCAAGATTGAAACTTTTCATTTATTTTTTGTTAATTTGCATTTTTCCCAAAACATTTAGTGAAATAATTTGTTTCATCAGTAATAAATGTCAATGTGTGCTGATAAGTTTTCAGCATTTTAAGGTTTAATTTACTTATGGACATATTTAGTTATCAGTCACTAAGATACATTTCTGTTCAAATAAAACATTTTTTGAATAACTTTTGGTTTTGAGAGGCAAAAAATATTAAAATAATAAGAGAATGCTAGAATCTAATGATTTTCAATAGTTTTGACATTTTTTGACCAAATTGACTGATTTAAACTCTATCTCCTTTTCCTGATCCTTCCCAAATGCTGGCAAAGTTTTTAATAGAAGTTGGAGTTATTAGTATACAGAGCAGGGAGAAGCAGTGAATCATTAATTCATTTGGATAATCACCCTTAATTGCTATTAAGTTTCTTATAGTTGTTAAAACTGGCATTTATTTCACAACTGTACTGAATGATATCTGTTCTGAGATGGATGCTGATTTAAGCCTTCCATCCCCCTAAAAAAAGTTCTTGTGGAGATATCCTAGATCCCCATTCTGCTCTGACTCTTGGAGCCACTATTCTTTTGCCCTGGGACCATTTGTCCTTCCATTGCTTCCCAAAGTCCTCAGGGCTTTGCCAACTACTTTTCTACCAGAATCTAAGGATCATTTGATCATTCCATCTCGGCATGAACTCTTTCCTCATTTATTGATATTCTTCCCCCATTAGAGCATTAGCTTTATGAAAATAGAAGTTATCTGACGTTTCTCTTAGAATCCCTAGCACTTAATACATATCTTAGGCTATAATACATGATTAATATATGCTTTTCCATTCTATACTACTTCCACTCCCCCTCCCCAAAGTCTTTAGTTTTAAAGTTGGAAAGCAGTTGCAAGATAACATAGTAAATAAAAATGGGAAAACTGGAAAGAAAGAAATAGCAAAATATTTAGGAATATAGACAAGAATGATAAAGAAATCATGAAAAATATATGATAGAAATTAAAATATAAAGAACATTTTTCTAATAACTTAGTTTTGTGATTTTTCAGGTGATTTTTTACCTCTTTTTCAAATATAAACACATAGAAGTTTGTGGCTATATAATAAAAGAAAAGGAATGGAAATAAAAATATTGTTCATTAAAGGGAGAGATGAATGCTTAATTGATTCAAATGAAGGTAAAATGAATATTTATAGAATAGTTTTTCTAACAGTGTTTAAAAAAAAGGAACAAAAAATTTATGAGTAGTAGATTAATGATGTAGAAAAAGAAAATGAAAGTAGGGAAGACTTGGTAAAAAAAGATTTTTTAAAAATTCCTAGTCTTTTAAAATCTGTTTTCAGTGATTTACATACCTTTATAAGGATTAGGATGCTATTGCAGAATACTTAGTGATTTTGTTATTATTGTGATTAAATAATAAATTTATTGTTTCTTGTTGATAATTATAATAAATCTAGCTTGTTTTAAAGAAGTTCTTTAAATGCTTCTATTTAAATAAAGAATATCCTTTAAATTGTAAATCTTTAAGCTTATTACCTGTACACAGACAATTACTGGTAAAAATTAATATGATGTCAATTTTCTTGAGAATAGTGTCGCACTAGGTAATAAGTATGCCTTTGCTAAGTACTCATCAAGCTAATTTCTATCTCTGATAAAGTAATAGAATTAACAAATCAAGAAAGAATGTTAAATGTTTCAAAATAATCTATTTATTTGGAAGTCTGATGTCTAACAATTTCAAATTTGTATTTTCCATAACCCTAGAATAAATGGAAAGGCACTTTCAAGGAATTTAGTGCTAGAGTATTAACATAATGGTGATCACAGAATCTGTGTGCTTTATAGGACCATTTTCTCAGTTCATCATCCACATTAGTATGTGGAAAATCCAGTAGCAAATTAAAAGTAATGAAGGCTTTTTTGAGGGTCACTGAAAGCTAAAGGAAGCTCTAGTATGGTACATGTAATGTAGATAATACTATGTGGCTATATGACTTGATGTATAGGTGCAAAGACACTACTACTTAGGCTTTAGTCCATACAACAATTATCTTTCTATGTCTTTAGGTCTATATAGATTTGAGTTTATACATCTGTATCATGCTGTAGGCATATCATAGTACCAGGTCTTCTGAAAAGTGAGTCAAAAAGTTATAAAGTAAGCAGTGTGGCATTATTCAGTCCAAGGAGCCCAGAAGTATTGTCCTGGTAGAATAATAGATATTTTAATTATGAGCTGAATCTATCAAAACAGGGTCGGTGTGTTCTATTATAAGAGATTGGGATTCACATAGTATCATCTTAGAGCAATTTCTATTAAAAAATTGTTTAAATAAAAGTTTTGGTGCTAACTATAGTTGCCCAAAAAGTTTAGTTATGTGGACCATCATTTGCTAAGGTTGTTCAATCAACTCAGGGGTAACTGTTTTTGGTGGGCCTTGTTTTCTAGATGATGATGATGATGATGATGATGATGATGATGATGATGATGATGATGATGATGATGAT
>JAJPUD010004840.1:77133-102893 GCA_023553655.1 Myrmecobius fasciatus
ATGATGATGATGATGATGATGATGATGATGATGATGATGATGATGATATTAATGGTTGGCTTGACCTAGCTCTTTTAAGTTTGCAAAAATGGTTTACATATATCTCATTTGATTCTCACAACAATCCTGGGAGACAAGTGCTCTTATCTCCTTTTTATAGATGAGGAAACAGGCAAATGAACAGGGTCCTATAGCTACTGAGTGAGACTGAATTTGGACTCAGATCTTTCTATCTTCAGACCCAATGCTCTAGTCATTGTACTGTCTGGCTATGTACTACATCAGAGATTCAGTAAGAAAATGGAAGTCTGACTCTTGAACAAGGGTTCCTAACCCAAGATTTACAGACCATCAAATGATTCATAGTTAATATTTCAGGGGATTCTTTTAACTTAGATAGGGAAAAACTTCATTTTTATTTTCTTTAATTTTATATATTTTATTTTATACATTTTAAATGTTATTCCAGGATGGAGTCTGTAAGCTCTACTAGACTGCTTGAGAGGCTCAGGACACAATAAACAGTAGGAGTCTCTTTATTCTAGAGATTGTTTATTGATGAATAATTGTCAGTTGGGGAGAAATAAAGTTATACAGGCATGTTTGTATTGGGGTTCATAGGTTATCATTTTTGTTATTATATTGGATGATACTTCCATTTACTTGTTTGATTTGCAAATGACAGCAGTTCAGTGAAAGCCATGAAGTTCTAATGTGAGTGATGATATTGGAATTCACAGTGATTTTGATAAGTGTGAGAAATGAATTAAAAGATGGCAGTGGAAAAATTATACACAGAAATATGAGATTTTAGGTTTCATAGTGAAAAACATTCATTAGCACTGTACTTCGTAAGCAAGAATACTGAATAATAGAATCAATATGCTATACAGTATTTCTAACAACTGTGAAGTAATCTTTCCTACAATAGTTAAATGCTTTTTTTTTTTTTTTTTTTTTTAAAGAACATTGTGTACAATTCTGGGCTTCCGAATTTTAAAAGGCTATAGTCTAAAGCCTTAGAATAAATTTAGAAAAATGCTTTTAAATTATTGCTTTTTTGAGGGGAATTATAAAGATCTGAGTTATTCATATGGAAAGAAGAAAAGGATATAGTTCAATTTGATATTAGTTTTTAAGCAAATAAAAGTGTCTTATCCAGGGAGCTCTTATCTTGAGATTAAGTCTTCCCTGTCTTCTTTGAAGATAATTGAAGTGCAAATGAGTTCACATTTATTAGAGGAAGTTTAGGTTAAATACAGTGATGATACTTTACATTTGGATAGTGCTTTATGATTGTTGGTATACTTTTGCATTCACTGTCTTTATGTCCTCACAACAATTTTGTGAGAAATTTATGGCAGATAGAGTTATCCTTATTTTCAGATAAGGCTGTGGGCTTTTGTTACTTGTTAAAGTTGTTTAAGAGGTATGGCAAGACTAGAATCCAAGTGTTCTGAGTATTAATATTATATTGTACTCCCTCTTAGATATAAAGAATAAGTTGGCTGATAATAAGGATTGTTAAATTTTTGACCTTCAGAAAGATCATGGCAACTGCTGTTCTCTAAAATAGATTTTTACTTGTGATAAAATGTAGTCCTAATGAAAGTAAAATTTTATATAAAAGTAAGTCTCTTCTAGGGTTTTTTTTTTTTTTTTGATATCACAGTAAAGTGTAAGTGAATAATGTCTGTTTAGTTTATTTGTTTAGAAAATGAAAAAGGGCTGTAGAATTGATCATTATGCAGAGATGGCCAATCCTTAGTGTTTCTATAATCACATTCCAACCCTGATCATTTGTACTGAAAAAGCCTGCTATTAGGCAAGGGAATGCTGAGAACTGCTAAGAAAAAAACTAAAAATTACAACTCTATGAATGTAAAGTCACTGGAACAACAAACAAGTGTATGTTGAATGAGGACTTGTGTGTGAGATATGCTGCTATGCATTGTGGGGGATGCAAAGGCATAGCTGCTCATATTTTCGTCACAGAGAAAAGGCAACTTTATATATGTGCATCCGTATTTCCTTCTGTTTTAATAGTCATTCTAAAAAGTCGAGGCTTGTGATTTCCCCTGTAACAGAATCATAGTGAATTCTCTCTTGAGGCATGAAGCCACAGCAAATTTTGGAGGGGAGACTGAATCAGGCCTTTGAAGCTTGTGGGTTCTTCCAGCCCTTGGGCTGTCAGGCCGTCCCCTTGTTTAGCCAATTGCTCAGTCTTGTCATTTCTGCCTCCACTGCATCTCAGGAGGATTTCTTCCTTCCCTCAGCCTTCCCCTTTGCTCCTTGCCTCTTGTCTGCTCTCTTGTAGTAGGCTCCTAATTTGCCTCCCTTCCTTCTCTTCTCTTTTCCATTGTATCCTACATGTGGCATCCCAACAGTTTTCTTAAATATATGTCACTTCATTACTCCTTCCACTCCAGGAGTGCCCTGTTGCCTTTTGGACCAAATATAAATTCTTCTTTTTTTGTTTTTTTGTCCTTCACGTTCTGTTCTATCTAATTATCTAACATTATTATTCACCGCTCCCCTTTTTGCACTCTGTGGTCCAGTGAAAGGAGTCTCTCCCTTTCATTATATGCAATTTATTTCCAGTCTCCAGGCTTGGAATGCATTTCTTTCTCAGTTTCTTAGAATCTTGTGTTTCTTTCAAAATTGTATTTAGGTTCCTGTTGGAGTCGAGCTCCAGTGAAAGACTAGGAGTGTGAAGGAATAGCCCAGGACCAGGCAGAAGATATTCTGTGCAGTCTTCCGTTTTACTCTGAGTGCCAGTGTTTTCTACTTTTCAGTCTGGTGTCACTAGCATTTCTTTTTCAGAGTCAATACATAATCCACACTTTGACATTTCTGTGTCCCCCTTAACTTAAATGCCGTTCACCACAGAATTTCAAATAGCACAGTTGTGATGTTCTGTAACATCCACAGAATTGTAAACAGTTGTGATACTTATCACTATGGAGCAGAAATTATCATACCAAGATATTTACTTCAAGTATGTTTTTGATTCATTGTGTAGTTAAAACACTTTATTCCTGTCCAAGAATGTCTTTAATTCACTGTATAATAAAATGCCTTTTCCTGTCCTAAGTTTACCAAGTATGTGTTTGATTCATCTTATAGTTAAAATGCCTTATTCCTGTCCCATGCATTCTCTCCATCAAGATTATCTTGAATTTACCAAGTATATCTTTACAATTGTTGATGAGAGGGTGAGTCCATAGTTTGAATAATTCATCCCAATCAAGAGTAGGTTTCAAGTAAGATTTGGGCCAGACTCTTGCTGTTCATGGACTTATTCAATATTGACCCTCTACAGCTTCCATTTTCTTTAAATAACTCTTCTGAATCTTTCCAGATACCAGTTTCTTCTTTATCAAAAACAAAACAACTCTTTGGATTTATCTTTGATATTTTATGTATCCTTATTTATTTACCTGTTGGTAGAATTAAGATGCTTTTAGGGCAGGAACTATTTAATTTTTGTCTATGTAACAACACCTAGCACCTACCAAACATCCTTCCCTACCCTCAAAAATCCTTACTTAATCCATCCATCCCTGCCTGCTATAGCTTTCCTCCCTTTTGTGGTTAAATTTCTTGAGAATGTGGTCTTTGCTGTCCCTCAAAGCTCTGTCTTGGCTCCTCTTTTCTTTCCCTTCTATATTATTTTGCTTGATCTCATCAACTCCCACAGATGTAATTATCATCTTTATGTTGGTGATTCTCAAATTTCTTTATCCTGATGTATAAATTTGCAGCTTCAGTTGTTTTTGGACATCTTAATCTTAAATGTCCCAGATTGAACTCATTGGCTTTCGTCCTAAACCTTCCCTCTTCCTAATTTCCAGATTTCTGTTGAAGATTTCACTGTCTTCCCAGTCCTCCAGCTTCTCAACCAGGTGTTAGTTCATTCTCTCTCTCACCCCTATCCCCAATCAATTATCAGATCCTATTATTCCTGCCTTTGTAACATTTCTAGTCCATCCCCCATTCTCTCCTCTGACACTACTACTGGGATAGGGCCTCATCATTCACAACTGGACTATTGTAGTAGCCTTTGTTTTTCCCCAGTCTTGTCCATTTTCCACTAAGCAACCAAAGTGCTCTTCCAACTCATATCTGACCATGTTACCCTCCAAGTCAGTAGCTTCCTTTCACCTTTAAGATCAAATATACCTCCTTTGCCATTCAGAGACCTTTACAATCCAACCCCTCCTACTTTTCTAATCTTGTTACAAGTTATTCTTTCCTAAGTACTTTGTGATTTAGTTTTCTTGTTTGCTTGAATTTCTTGAGGTCTGAACTAGTTCTTTCATTTTATACAACCCCCAATTGGACTTTTATCAAATTTCCTTGCTCGTAAGCTGACTAAGACAGGTGGTGTGGAGCACCTAGAGCCTCCTCAGACATCAGATTCCAAGGTTATCCCCTGCGTCCCGATTTCTGTGTTGTTACTCACTGGTCTTTGATAACTCTAGAAGAGGGAGTGAGGGGGACAATTTTGGGCCAGTCTATCTCACTTATATCCCGGTCTTGCGCAAGTTAGAACAACACCTTTTCCAGGAGCTTCCAAGGACTTTTCACACTTAATCTCAAGGATTGGGTAGATTGATTGCTTGACTGAGATATAGTTTCACCTCATGAATATGTCAAGATCAAGCATAGAGATATGTTCTTGATGGAGAAATATTTTGGGGCTAAATGGGATAGGTTGATTTTGACCTGATTCTTATACTTTGTATTCACTTTTGTATCCTTTATTCATTGAATCTATCCATCCACTCATCCACCCACTTGCCCTTTGTTGTGTATTTGGAGTTTTCTTCAATAGAATTTATGCTTCTTGAAGGCAGGGCCAGTTTTATTTTATTTCTCCACCTGTCACTAAAAACAGTATTTGACACATGGGAGGACCTTAATAGCTATATATTTAATAAAAGGGCATTAAAATCATTTAATAGACCCTTTGAAATTGTTCTCTAGATATGTTTTCACAAGGGATTTTTAGAAGAAAGTAGATAAAATCTGCTCTAAAAGCCAGGAAGACCTAAATTCCTCCTGGGCATATCACATAATCTCTCAGTGCTCTTCTTAACCCTCTTAAGGACTGATTTGCTGAGAGGGTGCCAACCTGCAGTGTAATGGGAGTTTTGGTTAATAATGGTAGTGACTTTAAAGTTTCTGGATACAGTATTTTCATCACTATTTCTCTTGTTTAAAAACTATAATTAACAATATTAGTAAGTTTTTCTGTTTCTAATACCTGGAGGAGAAAAATTCTCTAGAGGCAAGTGTTATATTACAAATAAAGTCTTCTGACACCAACTTTGTTTAATCACCGCAAAGAATATGCTAAAGACATGTGGTACTTCATTTTTGTTTGGGACTTTTTATTGTTTTCTTTTTCCAGTCAAGTTGACATTTAATATGTGGTTGGAAGTAATGTCCAAATTCAAGACTGTTGCGTTTTGTTGCCAAAAGCATGATGGCAATTGTGGAATTATATCCAGAAAAAAACCTGTCTTGGCCAAGCCTTTTCATTTTTGAGCTAAGAAAGTTGAGGCCTAGAAAACTTAGTGCACATTCCCAAGATTGTACAGTAACTGGAGTAGCTAGCCTTTGAATCTGGGCTTTGCTTTTAAGACCAGCCAGCTCTTCCATTGCACCATGCTCTTTCCTTCTAGTAAAACCCCCTGTTGTCAGTGGTTTAAAATAATCTATAATATGGCATTTTTTTCTGGGCTATCAGGTGGATATGGAATAAGTGAAAGTTCTTTATCATGTTATTTGTGAAAATTTGACCTCACCAGGTCAACAGGATCTATTACTTTGGGCCATCATTTGGAACTTGCAAACAACCTTGTTGTAAAGAACCTTTTTGTCTTGGATACAATGGGATTTTTACTGTATCATTATTTTGGTGGGGTTCTACACTTTTCTGATAGCTGGGGAAAAGGTAACATTATGAGACATTAAGACAAAATTTAATACTTTGTATGTTTATCTATTGTTTTCTTAAAATTTTGGCTTTCATAAACTTTTCTATAGTATTCTTATTTGAAAGATAAACATATTATCCTTCAGTAAAGAAAGCATTCATTTTTTATTGTATGCAGTGTTGTGTCCACAGAGTAAGGTCTGCTTTTTGGGTGGCATATACATACAGAATATTAGAAGTTTGTTACTGGGACCTCTGATGAAAAAGCCCTTCTTTTCTCTTAAATACAAAGTAGATTGTAGATATACATTGATCAGTAAAGAGTTCTACAAACATTATAGAATGCTCAGGGTAAGTTTCTATTAGTCATGTAGAATAAAAGTTAATTTAAGGCACTTAGGAATTAGTAATTTCTTATAAATAAGAATTAATCTATGTCCTTTCAGTTACAGGCTGCTGCTGACTCTCTTTTAATCAGATAACTCACTTTGTGGTATACAGAAGTAGCCAAATAAGTAAGTTTGGAGGTCATGAAATGTTTAATTTCTGAGTAATGATCATCTGGTTAGTGTTTCCTTTCCATAAAGATGGGTATCAGGGAGCTGTGTGGTTATGTCAGTTTTCTTCCTTCCTTCTTTACTTTGCCTGTTGAGAATTATGAAATTGAGGGAGATGAAAGTGAGGAATCTTAGAAATCGGAGTAATCAAGAACCCATGATGTGTAGTTTTTTGTTTGTTTATTTTTGTTTTTAAGATGAATAAATTAAATCTCTTGTATTTGGGGAAGATATTTGCATTTCAGATGGACTTGACTTTCTTTTATGTATCTTTTAATACCTTGTTTGTCAGCTTTCAGGGCACACTAGTTTAAATTTCTGTCAAGAAAGTGTACATAAATGAAGTACATCACCACCATATCCTTCTGTACTTTTTTCTTCATAAAATCTCTGAGAATATATTTTTTCACTGTCAGGTTCATTCGTAAGGTAGAATGTTTTCCAGAATGTAATTAACTATGTCATGTTTTCTTTGTAATTTGCAAGATATGCTTTTCAAAAAAATTGAGTGTGAATTTGTGCAGAATTGCCTTTTTGTGGTTTTTTACACACCTGAATTGCTCTACATTTTTCCTCTGCTGTGTTCACAGACTCAAGGGATACCTCAAGTTTGGAAGTACAGTAGCAGAACCTTCTCCAGAAGGTAAAAATGAGGGCTGGCCACTTGTCACTGTTTGTGATTCACTATTTAGAATCCATGGGCTTGTTTTGAACAGCAGATTGTTTTTTGTTATTCCAACTACTGGGAGCAAATTGCATTTGGAAATGTTGCACTGAACTTTCTTAATCTTTGAGGGGATGGGAAGAAGTTGACTTTTACTTACAGTCCTGGGCATTAAAATGCATGCAAGCATAAAATATTTATTAACATCCAATTCTACTCCAAAGAAGACTAATATTTTATTCTTTTTCCTTTTTAATGTGGTAGCAGAACTTGTTCTTTTTTAGTGCCCCTTCCTTCCAAATGTATCAATTGTTTGAGTATGTTTAAAATAATTCTTTTGTTTTCTTTAAAACCTCTTCATTATGCTATCTTGTTTGTTGATATAGCTGCAACAGGGTTGGAAGGTATATAGTTATACAAATTAGATGAAAAATTGAACTTTCAAAGATTAGCTTTGATTATGTAATTCATTTCTTTTAAATACAGTGTAGTTTTATTGTTCACTCTTTTTTTCAGTTGTGACCAACCTTTTGTGACCCCTTTTGGGGTTTTTTTGGCAAAGTTATGGGTTGGCCATTTCCTTTTCTGGTTCATTTTACAAATGAGGAAACTGAGGCTAACAGGGCTAGGTGACTTGCCCCGGGTCACACAGCCAGTAAATGTCTGAAGTCAGATTGAACTCAGGAAGATGAATCTTGCTCGCTTCAGGCCTTTCACTCTATCCATTGTGCCACCTCTCTGGCCATCTTAGGTTTAAGACTCCAATTTACTTTTTGACATCTGGGAGAATATTAAACAGAACAAAACAAAACAAAAAACTATGCCTTATCTTTGAGATAGTCAACCATGCTGTCTGGAAAGCTTTTTTCTTTCTTTCTATGGATATTCAGTCTTTCTTCTGCGGAATATAATAATCAAAGCTCAGGTTAACTGACTTCTATGTATTATATCAAGTAGTTACTGGGCATATGAAGATTTCTTAACCAGTGTTTTTAGTCATGCTTATTGTAGCACTTGGGCTTTTTTTTTTTTTAATCTAATTTTTGACCTTTAGTTTCATTCTTAAGTTTAAAGCATATTGAAGAATGTGAATCCTATATAAATCCTTCAGATTTCACAATTCATTTCAGATTACTTAAGTAATTTTTTTGTTCTTTTTTTTTTTTTTTTTTTTTATCAAAGAGTAAACTCAGAAGTTCAAGTAACAAAGGGTCAAATCTATCATCTGGGAGAAGGAAATTTACTTGGGTCTTCACTTAGCAGGTTTTGTTTGAATACATACTATGTTTGCAGTATAAGTCCTTACTCAACACTCAGTATAGTTGAGGAGAGAATATTTGGACACATGAAACATTTAGAAAATTTTTAAATACTAAATTATTAACCACTGATCATGGCACAGTAGCAAATCAGAGAAGGGAGTAGTTCATTAAACAGTAATGTTCTTCACAGAATAATTGGAACTTGATCAAAGCCTTGAAAGATGAGAATGAGACAGATGGGAGCTAGTAGGGAAGGTGGGCCAAACACCTGAGCGAAGAGGCTGAGGCAGATAAGAACAGGAAGCATTCAGGAAATAATGAGGATATTCATTTGACTAGAACAGAGGATGTGGGTTTAAGATGGCTAGGAAATGAAGTTGAATGAGTTAGAAAGCATTTGACCAGTTTATGGAGAATCTAGAAAGGCAGGGAAAAGAATTTGGATTTAATATAGGGAACTATTACAGAATTTTGAGCTGAGTGATATGATCAAAGTTGTATCTAAGAAAAAAAAAATTGACTGACTATGATGTTTAAGGTTAATAGATAAAGAAATTAGAGGCAGAGAGATAGCCAAAAAGCTTTTGTAGTAATTCAGATGTTGGATGATACCATCATAATCTAAGATGGTAGTAATAGAAATAGAGGAGAATATGTGAAGGAAGGAGATATTTTTAGTGAAAAATCAACTAAATTAAGTGCCAGATAAGGTATAGAAGTTGAAGGACCAACTCCCAAGGTTTCTAGCTTAAGCAAGTTGAAAAAACATATTGTTACTAATAGTGAAGGTCTAATGGGGAAGGGGAAGTATTTTTGGTATAGAGTTAATGAATTTTATTTTGGACGTGACAAGTGTGAAATGACAGCACAAATCCACATAAAACTATTATGGCAATTAGAAACACAGACATGCATTACAGCTTGAAGTTTGGAACTAAATATGTAAATTTGAAATTAATTCCCATAAGTAATAGTTGAAAGTCTAAGGGGAATGAATTAACTAAGGGGAAGTGAGCACAGATAGAGAAGAGTAGTACATTCAGGATAATCTTAGGAGAAAGACCTACAGTTAGAAATAAAGTAAAGCAGATAGTTAAGGAGTGATCAGAAACAGGACTGAACCAGGAAGAGGAGGGGATTTTTTTGTGTGTCTTTGAAGAATTGGTCGAGAAACAACTCAGAATATACTGACTAATTGGGACAACATACTTTTACATATGAGTTCCATTTACTCATATTCCAGTGTGCTTTCACTTTAATATTATAGGAATATGTATAGTAAATATTTTAGCAATGAATTTTTAAAAAATGCTAACATGTATTTGCGATGATCAAGAATCTGAGCAATTGACTGAGTTTGAGAGTTACTTGCTGTAGAATGCAACAGATGCCACAGACTCTTAAGTTTGATTCTAACTTTTGCATTTTAAGATTTTTAAGCCTTTCTTTTTAAAAATTTCACTTATTTTTTGAGGAAAATAAGGGAAAAAACCCCAAGCTTTCTAAAATATATGTGGCTAAGCAAATTCCCACCTTAGACAATTCTAAAAATGTATATCTCATTGAAAAACTTTTAATGACATTCCCCAGGAAATAATTTAATTTAATTTTTTTAGAAGATTGAGGAGACTAAAGGGTGAAGAATGAAGAAATTTTTGGCTTTGTGATTTAAGCGTAATTGTTTTTGTTTTGATTTTGAGCACTTAGCATTATAAGTTCATAGAAATAGAAACTCATTATTTTCCATGTTTTGTCTAGTCTCAAATCTTTGTTATTAGCAATCTAATAATACTGAGGCAAGGGTCTTTCTATAATAATTGAGGTTTCTGCCTGCTAGTTGCATACTTCTGAACAATTGCCTGTGATCTTAACAAAGGTAAGCATATCTCAGAATGCAGTGTGAGTTACTTTGACAGATTTTTTTTTCCAGTGATTGTCTGTTGATCTTCAGATTTTCCTCATCAATAACATGTTTAATGAGCATGCTAAGTTGCATGAATCTGATTATAACAATGATAGAACACACATTGTGTATGCAATTGGGTCTTTTGAAAAAGGAAGGAAGATTTTGGTGCTGTAAAAGTAAAAATGTGTTTTAGGCTTATGTCTATATTACCACTTTTTTTCTCTTCCTGTTCCCTCTTCCCTTTCCTTTCCCCCTCCTCCCCACAATTGAAACCCAAATGGCTGATTTCTAAGAATGATAAAATACATATCTTATAGTAGAGTCTCCACAGAGGTATTTTGTTGAGGATACACATAGAATCTTCAGTGTTTTGAAAATTAGTGAATGACTATTGTATAGCTTTCTGTGCAGTGTGTTTTGAATTTCTTGGTATAAAGGGTGTCACATCTCATGTTACTTTGTACTTTTGTTTTTAAAAATTTGAGCTTTAATGGGTTCCATGCTTCACCAAATAGTCTAATGTGACTGAAAAAAATAAGAAATCAGAATTTGAGTTGAAAGACATCTTAAATATTATTTCTAGGTGCCTCTTTATTTATCTAGCTCTTAGGTTCTGTGAGGATAAGATAAATTTCTCAGTTTAAATATAAGCTACTCCTGTTTTTGCAATCTTCTCTAGGAATATAGTTATTGTCTGTTAATTATCACTTCATTACTTATAAGACTTGAAGCAATTATTTCTCAAAAGGTCCAATCACAGGCATTCTGGAGACAAAGCTGAAGGGCAAAAAAAGAACAATAAAAGGTTCTGTTCTGTTACCACTATATACCTTGGAATTACCTTCTTTTCTTACACAGTAACATTGATGCACTGAGAAGATAAAATGCTCCAAATTTACTCTACATGCATAGAGTTTTGATGATTTAGTTAACAAAAAGGACAAATTTGTTGCTGACACCGAGGGATGAGATCTGAAAAGTAAAATTTACAGATTCTTTTTCAGCATTTTGATAAATAGATCAGTTGAAATATATAGTTTAGTCTATCAGGGCTCTGAAATCTTAGAGAAAGTATGCCAGCTGGGTTGTTTGGGAAAATATTGGATACCCTGGAACAAGGAAGATTAATTAAATTAATCTCCAAAAGGCAGCAGCCTAATAGTGTTCCTTTCATTTAGGCTAGTAAGTAATTTCAGTATTGCCACTGCTATCAATCAGACAATAAAAATTCATTAAGGACCTAGTATGTTTTAGGTACAGTCCAGGCACTAGACCAATTACAAATTTAGGGGAAGACATGATGGCTGTTAAAAAAAAAAATTGAAAGATTATAATGTGGAAGAGGAATTTTGAGTTTGGTTGCATAAGGTATAACTAGAAACAGTGAGGCAGAAGTTGCAAAGGGTTGAATGTAAGCTCAGTGGCCAGGAAGAAAAATCTGAGCTGCCCAGATGTGGCCTGGGGGGCCTATGCCTAAAATGCTCCTTTTCTGTGGTGAACACCATCTTCACAGATGAGTGAAAGCATACAATATACAGAATGTGAATACACAGAGATAGGAAAGGCATGCTAACTTAGGAAATCTGGAAAGACCTTCTAAGAGAAGAGATGACACTGGAGCTGATAGCATTATCTATGGGGGAGTGGGAGGAAGAGTTTGTTCTTATCCTAAAGGGATAAGATGGAGCCAGATTATAAAAAACTTCAAAAGAGTTTGTATTTGACATTGCAGGCAATGGGGAGTCACTGCAGCTTCTTAAGGAGAGGAATAACAGTGACATGATCAGAGTCAAGCTTTAAGAATATGATGTTGGGCTACTATGAGAAAGAAAGATTTGGAAAAGGAAGACCAGGCAAACTTGTCAGGAGGTTGTTACAGTGGTATGAGGCGGATTGGCGATACTCTCAGTGGAGAGAAGGGGAAAGATAGATATAAAAAATGGTGTGGAGGTAGAACTGATAAAATTTATTAATTTGTAAGCAGGAAATGAGAGAGTAAGGAAAAATGATGATTACATTACATTATGATTAATGTTTTACAATTATTATCTCATTTGGTCTTCACAACAACCCTGGGAAGTAAGTGCTGTTTTATATCCATTTTACAGTCAAGAAAGGCTAAATGACTTGCCCAGATTCACACAGCTAATAAATGTCTGAAATTGGATTTGAACTTAGGTCTTTCTGACTCCAGATCCGTCACTGTACTCACTATGCTCTCTTGTCTGCCTCTAATTACCAAGTTGAAGACTGAGGTGATTTTAGGATCATACATCATTTAACAGAATTAAGGATAGTGGAAAGTGGAACCATGAAGTGAGAAAAAGATAATGAGCTTTGTTTGGTAGCTGGTGATTTGGGACTAGTACTTAAGAGAAATTGGGAATAAATTTGTAATAGTTGTCTGGTCCTGAATAGGGTTTATATAAAGACTGCAGAATAAACCTCAAAAGAAGATTTATCTGAGTCAAGGGCTTGCTAGTGACACTGAGGACCAGGAAGTGTGCACCTTCTCTTGGTCTGTTTTGTTCAGAATAGGAGAGAAGATCCCTTTCGATTGGGTGGGATGATCAGGGAGACTCTGTCTTCAAGCAAAGGGTTATTATTCTGGACAGTTTATTAAAAATAGAATGAATATTTCATAGGTTGCAGTAAAAGTGCAAAATGGAAATTGCTGGGGAATGGGAGCAGGGAGGAATCAAGCTGACCCTGAGGTAGTACCCAGGAGAGGGAGCTTTGATCTATGACTTAGAATTCCAAGGATTTGAAATGAAACTGTGCAAGCATTGGGATGGTTAATTTCACCAGGATAGGCAATTTCCCTCTTGAGGAAACTCCTTCTCTCAAGGCAGATTGACACCTTCTCTGGGCTTGCTTGTCTTAGAGAGTTACCTGAAGCTCTCAGAAGTTAAATGATTGCCATAGCCTTTTGAGAAGTCAATTAAGCACAAAGCAGAAGGGTTTTTTTTGCCCTTTCCAGTCATGTTGAAAAGAAGAGAGGGAGTATGGGGCTACTTACGACACCTGATTTTTCTAGTAGGTGTCTTGATAGAGTGCTTGGCTGGGATGCAGATGTGTCATGATGTCATGAATGCAGTGCTGTTCAACTTATATCTTTGGTAGCTCTGGCTTAGGAGTGTCCCAAAACTGAGTGGATCAACACAACTGGGTAATAGAGGGAGTTTGGAAATGTGAACAGTAGCAAGAGGTGGGCAGCAGCACAGATGGCAAGATGTCTGTGTTGTCTGGGACCACTGTGCTGCTATGTTGGTTGGGTGGCTTTCCAAATTTCACCCATGAGTAAAACTGTGTTTGTAGGAAGGTGTTTGTAGTGCTGTTTTTGGGAAATTCTGTCACTTGAGTTTACTCGAAGTTCTTGCTAAAGATGGCAGAAGAAAAGAATGAATCCAAAGTTATATAATAGGTATAATTAAGTTTAAAAAATAGCCTATGGTAAACTTCTTAGAGAATGTAAGAACTCTGTTTACCAAATCATGAAGGTTGTTTTTTTTTTTTTTTTTTTTTTTACCTGAGGCAATTGGGGTTAAGTGATTTCTCCTGAGGTCATACAGCTAGGATGTATTAAGTGTCTGAGGCCAGATTTTAACTAGGGTCTTCCTGACTTCAGGGCTGGTTCTCTATCCACTACGCCACCTAGCTGTCCCTAAATCATGAAGTTTTTAAATAAATTTACTTATTCTTTAAAATAAAAGAATTCTAAATACAATTTTGTGTTCATTGGATTTGGAAAAAGTTTTCTATGGCTGAGGTCTTCCATGGAAATATATTAGATTCTATGAAGTCATTTAATGAAATGGCAACTATATTCCTGGATACAGTGCTGTTTTAAAGTGATGTAGTAATGGTTACATTCTAAAATTTTTGACAGTAGTTCTTGAAACAATTATTATGATATTGTGAAAAGAGCTCTGTGTTTTAAGTGAAGACCTAATTCAAAGTCTGCTGTGGTCAGAAAAATAAAAATCAAATAGCCCTTCCCTTCAGGAAGCATATATTCTATTGCCAAAGAGTTTGGATTTATTTGCTGGCAAAATTGACACAGTGACACCTTTAATAACTACATTCTAGGATTGCTGTGAGGATGAAATGAGGTAATGAATTTAAAAATATTAAAGCATTATATAAAGCCTAGCTATTTTTACTTTAGGTAGTAACTGAGAAGTTCAATTTAGCATTTCATCTGTATAGAAATGATCATTGAATCCACAGGGATAGATGAAACCCTCATGGGAGGGTTAATATAAAAGGCTTTGAACAGTTCTTTGGTGATCCACATGCTTTAGGATCAAGGGGATGAAGGATGATCCAGAACAGGACTTTGAGAAGGAGTGGTCAGATATACAGGAGTGAAGATTGCCTCACAAAAGCCAAGAGAAGAGGGAATGTCCAGGAAGGAGATCGATCAGCAGTGTCAAAAACTGAACACAATGTCAAGGGGGGTAAGCATTGAGTAAAAGCCATTAAGATTCAGTAGTTGAGGTAATTGATAACTTTTGATAGAACAGTTTCAGGAGAATAGTGGGGTTAGAAATTAGATTTCAAGAAACTAAGAAATGAGGAGGTAGTGAGAAAGTAGAGGTAACTAGAGATGAATCTGGGAGGTTGGCAGTGAAAAGAAGGAAAATGCCTTGAATGCATGGTATCAAGTGAAGATTTTTTCCCCAAGGACGCAATTGTTCTGGGCAGGAGAGAAGGAGGCAATGTTTAGGGAGAGATTGTAGGCTGGGGCACATTGGAATACTTCTAAGGACTGATTTCTAGATAAGACGGAATGAGATGTACATAAAGGAACAGATAAGAGAGGTTTGCTTGGGCAAAGGAGGTGAGAACTGGTGGAGCTGCAGAGAGGTTTTGAAGTATTGCAAGTGGAGGAGGAGGAGGAGGAGTACAGAGCAGTTGGCCTCAATTTCCACAGTAAAGCAAAAGATGTTATGAGGAGGGAGGGGATTATGAAGCAAAGCTGGTTTTCAGAGGAGAAGGTTGGATTATCTCTAGGGAGGTTGATAGTCCCTTTTATTTGAAGTAGACTTAATCTATAAATGCCCCTTACAATGTGCTTGGAGATTCTTAAAGATTTTGTTTTGACATTTGGTGTTAGGAAGTTTAAAAAAGTTTTATCATTATGTATTAAAATAGAAATGAAGGTATAGAGCTGCTCTTATTTACTCAAATTAAACAAGTTCTGGATATAAGATTCCGTGTAGTTAAATTCATAGACTAAACTCCATTCCTCAGAAATGTTGCATTCTGGTCTATATGCTTTAAAGAAACAAACAAACATTTAAAGAAGTTGTATGATAGACCATTGCTAGGTTTATATTTAAAGCTTTTTAAGTCTGGTTGGACTTGGCAGAGTTTGTTTTACTGATAATAACTTCTTAAAATCCAGGGTCTTCTCTGTTCTATGATGTGGTATTAGATGGCTTTTGCAGTTTCAGATGTACTTTATCTTCCTCAACTTAAATTTTTAAGTTTTTATTTTTAATTTACAAAATTTTAAATTTAAATGTGAAAAAAGAACATTTTTATGAATAGATGAGTAAAAGAACACAAAAAGAGAATTTTATTTGAAATTCTGTCTTCATTTTTTATGACTTAGCCTTAAACCATGTATACAGTAAAGTATACATATTCAAAATTTCCTTCTGAACTGCCTTCTGTTCCCTAATATGCATTTTAAAAAAATTTCAATGACTTGCTTATTTTGGGGATCACTATTGCTAATTCCCTCCTCACCAACCTTCCCAAACTGAGAGAAAGAGACCCTTGTTACTTATACTCACTCAAGCAAAAGAAATTCATATAATGGCCATGTCTATAAATGTATATCTCTGCCCTGTATATCTATCACCTCTGTATCTGGAGATGAGTAACTTTTGTTTCTCTCATCAGATTTAAAAAGTTGTTTGCTTGTAATTTTTCCCTCCCTCCACATTATTTTCCCACTTAATATCTGTCATCTTCCACAATACCACTTGTTTTTCTAATAGTTTGATGTATTTCTGCAGTAAACTCTTTTCTAATTGTGCTTTCCATTTTAGGTAAGGATGAAAATCATATAATGTATATTTTTCTACCTTATAATATATGTTTGTATACCCCTCTCACTCCAGTTAGGAGAAATAACAAGTACCATCCCACCTTCTTTCTTTCTCCTTACATGTATTCTTTTCTACTCTTCAAACACTCAGAAGAGAACCAATCTACCAACATTTCCTGTTTTTTTTTTTTTTTTTTTTTACTTTTCTCAGGACCCTTTGAACACCTTAGGGTTCCAAAGGGACCATTACTTCTCTTCCTGTTAGAATGTCAGCATTATATCATCATAAAGCTCCTTCTAATTGCTCCAACAAATTTACCTTTCTGGATTTCTCTGGGCCATCCTTGTCTTTATATTTTACATTATTGTTAAACTGTAGTCTTTTCATCAGAAATTCTTGCCAATCCTTTTATTCCATTAAAGATCTCCCCCCCCCCCCCCCCCGTCCTCCTGTAGGATAATACTCAGCTGTGTAAGAAAAATTTTTCTTTGTAAATCTTGTTTTGCTCTTTGGAATGTTATTCAAAGATCTCTCTCTTAAGTAGAATGTGCCAAGTCTTGTGTAATCCTGACTTTTGTTCCTTGGTACTTGAACTGCTTCTTTTTGGATACTTGCCATCCTTTTTCTTTGAGGTAGGAGATCTGGATTTTGGCTTCATATTCCTGAGACTTTTCCTTCCTTTGGGGACAATTGGTTAATTCTTTCTGTCTTCACTATGTTCCCTGGTTTTCATAGATATGAAGACTATTCACTTAGGATTTCTTAAATAGTGCTTGCAAGGGGAGAGACAGCCTCTTCTAACTCACAGTCTCTGATCCAAGATGGAGCTCTTTAGAACTCAGGGTAAAAGAGCACAGCAGACCATGATGAGCACAATGCATACTGTGTATTCTGAAGATTAAAAGCTTGTCTGTTATGAAATGGGGGGACTAGATTAAGCTTCTTTTTTCCTTCCCCATCCCCTTCCTTTCTCATTGCTTCGTAAAAGAAACATTTTCATTTATTACTAAACCTACATAAAATGTTCACCATTGTTTTAAGATGGGCTCTCTAGAGTAATGGTTGTTCATTATGTCAGGGAGACTTTTAAGTCCTTCATGGTTGTTTGTTTTTATTGGGTGATCTTTATGGTATTGAAGAGTTGGTGGGGGAAAGAAGATGTAAGCAGACTGCCAAGGCAGGGGAGACAAGGTGTGGAGGAGTTTGACTACCAAACAAATGATTATGTATTTGATGGGGGCTTATTGAATTGGGAGTGGAGGAATGAAGGGGAGTGATTTTTGCTTTAGGAGATTTAATTTGACAGCTGAAGGGAGGATGGACTAGATTGAGGAGAGAACTGAGGCAGGGTTAATGCAGGAATCTAGGTGGAGAGTATTGAGTGCCTCCCCCAGGGTGGCTGTGTCAGAATGCACATGCAAGAGAGATTACGGAAATTAATAGGAACATTTATTAAATGTGCCAAGCACGATGCTAGGTACTGGAAATGGAAAAAAGCAAAATGCTCTATCCCCCCAAAGAAGTTTGTATTCAGACCTGGCAGACAATTGGGAAGATTTAAAAGTATCTATAAAATTACATATAAAGCAGACATGAGATCTGGGGCCTGGAGAAGACAGTAGCAGCTTGAGGGACCTCAAATTAGGCAAAACAGCCAAACAACACAAAGGCCCACAGAACAGAGCTGGAACGTTCCGGGTGTGTGTGGAGTAGCAAGGAAACCAAATGATGAGGCTTCGAGGTATGTGGGAGGTGGAAAGGCTAGAAAGGGACAGTTTGTAAAGAACTTTAAAACTCAAACAGAAGGGTTTATATTTTCTGCTAGAAATTGTTTATTGGGTAGGGGCATGGCATGGTAAAATTTTATATACATATACATATATACATATTAAGCAAAATAGCTTAGGAAAAGAGAAAAAAAAGATTTTGAAAGAGTTGCTTTTGTGAGTAGGCTAGAGAATCAATTGGGGAAGAGTAAGGAGTAAAGGAATGACTTATTGCAGTGAAAGCCTCATTGAGATTATGTGACATCAATTTGTAGTGGATTTAGGCAGCATAATTGTGTGACTTCTGGGTTTGGCGTATGTTGTATGGTGGCTTGGCATTTGGCAAAGAGTGTAATCATGGGACGAGAGAGAGAGTGTGTGTGTAATTTGCGGAGAAAGTATAGTGTAGATTTGATTTTATGATTTAAATGGTAGAAATTAAGAAAGGTGGAGAATAACTAGAAATGGGATGTTGGCATAGAAAAAAATATTGAGAGATGGAGCAATTGAATGCTAGGTTGGGAATGAGAAATAGATTTGGGAATAAGGATGGAAAGAGATGGGATGACAAAAGATTATGAGGAAATAATATATATTTTAGAGTATTGGTTTTAGAAGTGGAGATCAGGTATGATCAATTATCTTTCTGTGTGACTGAAGTGGAATTGGAGGAGATCAATCCCGCAAATGGGAAAGATTGAAAAACTGGGAGCAGAATTTGGAGGGAATAATCTACATGTGTGTAGTTAGTTTTGATAGTAAGATAAGAGAAGCACTTTCAGTATATAAAGGCACCAAAGATTGACAAAGAGGAGGCAAATTATCCTTAAACACAGTTATCTCTTCCACATCATGACTTTTCCCATTGTGGTTTCACTATATCTTGGGTTGACATAATAAATGGGAATTTTGGGAAGTTTTGCAGAAACTTCACTTGACATGCAAAGAAGGCAAACAAGGCAGATGACAGAAAAAATTTAGCAATTCAGAATATATGTATAGTACTTACCCCATAAAAATTAATCAAGCTTCTTCTCTGGTAAGAAGGGTAAACCAAAAAATTTTACATAGATTTTCCAGGTCACAGGAGTGCTGTACTCTTTAATCCTTTGATGTGGAAGAAATAATTATAAGAATGATGGTTTCCTTTGAAACCTCAGGGAATCAAAAGAAGAAATCAAAAAAAAAAGTTTTAGTAAAGTAACTACTTACAAATCTAGAAGAAACAGTAGATAATTCCATGAAAAACAATTATAAAATTCCTAAAATTTGTGGGAGTTAACCTAAAAAAACTCAGACTTTGTATGGATATTTTTTGTGGACCGCTGTGGCAGTCTGGTGACTATTTTTTTCAGAATAATGTTTTTAATTGCATAAAATAAAATACAGAAGATTATGAAAGAAACCAATTTATATTAACGATAGTTTTCAAAATATTTTTTAAAATTGTTCTTAGGCCCCAGATTAAGAACCCCCTCTAGTTCATAGAAATAAAAATCTAAGTAATTGGAGAGATGTGTGATATTCATGGTTGAGTTATATAATAAAATGATAACTAATTGAATTATTCTATGAACTTAGTATTATACTAGTCAAGCTCCTACTGGGTTATTTATAAAACTTGGGAAGATTTTAAGAAGAAGCATTTTATTTGGAGGAAGGAAACTTTCTGGGTTCCTTATTTCCAAAGAGAAATAATGAAATAAGATGTGAAAGAAATGCAATATGCCTGTATAATCTTTAACTACGTTATAAGGTGCTCATCAATCAAAACTAATTTAGAAATAGAAAATTAGAATGGTGAAATAGTGAAACAGCTAGAATTTACACAGTACTTTGACTTAAAAAGCACTTTACCAGTATCTCCACCTCATAATTATCCTCTGAGATGTAGGTGCAAATACCCTTCCCATTTTAGAGATCAGGAAAGTGAGGCAAACAGGTTGGGAGTTATACAAGTAGTGAGAGTAGGAAGCAGGATTTGACTTGTGGTCTTGCTGACCAGGTCAGTCATCAAACACACACTGCTGAGACAGACTCATGATCCCTTACCCATTGGCAGTCTAGGGTTTGATGAGCTCAGGTACCACAAAAAGCTCAGTATTTTAATTGCCCAATCTCATGGCCCTTTCTCAGCCCTCTATTTCCTTGACTTCTCTGCAGCTTTTGATGGTTGCCTCCTACCTACCATCCTGAATGTGTGCTCGCTGGGTTCTTTTCTCACTTCCCTCTCTCTTGGTTTTCTCCCACCTCAGTTTTCCTTTGCAGGATCATCATGCGTATCATACCAGCTGACCGTGGTTTACTTCTGGGCTCTGTCCTGGGCCCTCTTTCTTCTCCCTACACTTTTACTTAGAGATTGTCACAGTCCTGTGCAAAAATGATCAGATCTCTTTATCTAGCTTTCTATCTTCTCTCATGTGGTTATGAAGGAAAAAAGAATCAGTTGGGTTTTGAACTATAGTTCCTTTCTGTCCAAAACTGAGCTCATTCCCTTTTCCTCAAAACCCATCCCCCTTCTCAACTTCCTTTATGCTATTGAGGGCATTGTCATGTTTTTCATAACCTAGCTGCCCAACCTTAATGTCATCCCAGAATTATCAGATTTTGTTATTTCTATTTCCACAATTTCTCTTGAATACATCCCCTTTATTCATAGAGCTACCATCCTAATTCAAGTCTTCATTATCTTGCACCGTGTCAAGCCTCTTCCCACTCTTAATCTATCTTACACTCAGTTACCAAAATAATTTTCTGTCACAGTTGTGACCATTTATACCGTATTATGTTTGCCACTCTCATCTATCTCCCCCAGTCAGTAAAATAATGGTATCACCTTTAGGATCATGTGCAGAATCTTCCATTTGACTTCAGCTTTTTATAACCAGGCCTTTCCTGCCTTTGCCTATTCATTTATTGTACACCACTCCTTTCTCTATAGAGCAGCTTTTCGGGCCAGTTCATTATTTTTAAACTCACTGCATTCCCTTTGTACTGACTGTTTCTCTTACCTGGGATAGTTCTCCTTTTTCACTGCTCATTCTTGTAAATCCTGGTTTCTTTCAACACTCAGAGCCAGTGCTTCTTCTCCATGAGGCCTTTTCTGATCTCATTGACGAAGCTGTTTGTGATACTCCCTCTCACTGCCCCCTCCCCCAGGGTCTTCTTCCTGCTTTGGATGCATTTTGTATTTACGTGTGTCTCTGTGTTTAAAAACATATACATATGTTTCCATATGTCCTTCTTCTCCACTGTAAGCTCCTGACTGTTGACTTTTGTTGTTCAACTTTTAGCATTTAGCAACAGTGCCTGATAAATAGTAGAAACTTAACAATGCTGGTTTAGTGATTGAAAGAGCTTCCATATTTGACAAGAATGACTGGAAAATTTGGGAAAAAAAGATTTAGTTTAGTATATCATACTAGAAAAATATTAATAACAACTGCAATAATATATCCAAAAATGACAATGAAAGCCAACAGAACTAGTTTAATTGTAATGACCTATCTATCCTGAGACATTGATGATGAAAGGTGCTTTCTTTCTTTTTGTTTTATTAGTTTTGTTTTTACAGTGGAGAATTGAGTAATGATGGTAAGATAATGGGAAGTGACAGTGGTTAAAAAAAAAAAGCATAAGACAAATAAAACCACAAGTTTAAATTATTATAACAGAGAAACAATAGAAGCTTTTCATTAAGGTCAGCAATAAAACAATTAGCTAATGGTTTCACTTTATTCGACATGTTACTAATAAAAGTAACTATAGCAATAAGATATTTTTTAAAATGAGAGAACAAACATAGGGAAAGAGTAACTAAAATAATCTTTTTGCAGAGGATATCATGATTTATGCTGAGAACTTTTGAGAATTGATGAAAACTTGAAATAACTGAAAGCTTCAGGAAATACATGCCATACAAAGTAAATCTGTAAACATCACTTTATTTTATTTTATATTCCAAACCTAGGGGTAATAGATAAGAAGAGAAATTCCCTTTATGAATAACAATATTCATTACTTTTTTTGAAGTTAACCCACCAATAATGGAAATATAAAAAAGGTACAGAAATTGTAGAGATGATAGAGTTCATGCCAAAATATAGTATAAAACATAATATTAAATTACCCATATAGATTTATTGCTTTGCTCATTAATTTACCCAGCGTATCCCTTTACAGAATCATAAAAATAAAACAACCCATACCTTTATGGTCATTAAAAGTTATCAAGGGATCTAATGGAAAAAGTAGGGAGGTATCATCATTGAAAGAAAAGTTACTAAATCATTATTCTCCTTTTACTTAGAGCTTTCTTTATAATAAGAAAAGTTCCTAGTTAACCTAAGTAGAATATGTTTATAAATCTAGAAATGCTTAAACTGTAGTATGTCAATGGGATGAAATATTGCTATGCCATAATGAGTGAAGAAAGATTTCAGAGATTCATGGGAAGACTTTAATTTTTTTTATTTGTGCACTTATTATATCTTCTGCCTATAGCTTTTCCCTTGCCCTACACTGAACAATTTTTTTTTTAAGAGTAAAAAGAAAGCCTTTCATTACAGATAACATGGTTCACCAAAACAAATCTCACATTGGCTATTATCGAATAATATATGTCTCATTCTTCAGTTTAAGTTCATCACCTCAGTGGCAGAAGGTGGGTAGTATATTATGCTTCATTCCTCAGGATTTGAAGATTGTCATACATATATCAGATGTAAAATCTTTCACAGTTACTTTTTTGAAAAGTGTTTTTGTCACTGTGTAAATTGTTCTTCTAGCTGTGTTTATTTCATTTTTTTACTAGTTCATAGAGATCTTCCAGTTTCTTCCAAAAAAATTTTGTCACTTGTTTATTTTTTGTCATTTCTTATGTACAACGGTATCTATAATAACCATATGCTATAATTTGCTTAGTTATCCCCCAGTAGGTGGACACTCCCTTAAGTTTCCAGTTTGAGTTACTATGAAAAGAACTGGGGTAAATGTTTCTGCATATGTGAGTCCTTTGCTTTTTTCTGTGATTTAAAAAAAAATGTTTATTTACAAATTTTGTTTTTACATTATAATCATTTCTAGATTACTTCCAACTTCATTAGAATTCTCTTGTAACAAAAAATAATAAACAAAATTAGTAACAAATGACTTCTCTGTGTTGCAAGCAACATTTACATTTGTAGCATCCTTCTCAACTTCTCTGTTTTTAAAGTATCTTTTTAGTTAAAAGAAATTTATTCTCTCTCCTTTTCATTTCTGCACTCTTTGGAAAAAGAGACCAAAAAAATTTTTCTTTTGATAAATTTGTATCAGTCAAGCAAAATGGATTAACACCAATGGCTCTATACAAAAATATGTATCCCTTATCCTGTATTTTGAATCTATTACCTGTGTTGAGAGGTAGATAATATGTTTCCCTATCATTCTTCTGTAATCATGAATGGCCATTGTATTGATCTCTTTGGGATATGTGTAGTATGATTTTATGAAATGTTGCAAACTAAAATCAGGGATAGAAGAAAATTTCTCACAGTTACTATAACAATGCAATTAAAATACTCCCTAGTCATTACTGTCTAAGTTAATGAATATATATTTTCTGTTAATAATGGGCATTTAAGAGGCATTTTTCTCTTTGGCAGTAAATTCTTTAGAAAGGGATGATGGTAATCATTTCAGGTTTTGTTTTTTAATTCATGTCAAAAAGGAATTAGTAATTTTTTAAAAGTATCTTGGCATATCTTTTAAATAAATACTTTAAAAAATATCTCATGTATATCTACACACATAAACATACATATTTGCTCAATTAAACAATTATAAAAATGCTATCCATGTCCTCAGGGACTTTACAAGTTTAATAAAGAAAGCTAGGCCCCATATCTAAATAACGTTGCAGCCTAAGAATTTTTGGTTTGTAGTCAGAAAACTGTTTGAATCTTAGCTTTGTTCCTCATTACCACTGTATTATTGGGCAAGTTATTTCCCCTCTCAGTGGTTAAGATCATGGCTTGAGAACTGTAATGGACCTTTATATTTGTTTGGTCCAACCCCTTCATTGATGTGGGAAGTAAAGTCCAGATTTGTTCATGGTGCCTCAAGTAAGTGACAAAGATGAAAGACCTTCAGCTTCAAATCCAGTGCTTTTTCTACCCACTCTGTGTTTTGCAGCAGTGAGCAGGACAGTTAGTAGTTCATTTTTTTATCTTTTGTTATAGGATTAAAATGGGAAAACTTCATTCCACAACCCTAAACAAATGAAGCCTTGGCTACAAATTGTACTTCACAGAATAAATGAAATTCATTTTTGGTAATTTGTGAGATGTTAAAACGTTCCATAAAGCAGGCATATAGAATTGCAAATCAAACAGAAAACTTTCCCAAAATGTTTCTCTGTTAACATTCCTACACTAAAAATTTCAATTTGTTTCTTGGATAATCTTTTGTATAGGTTGGGAAATAAAAGTTTTTCCTATCTTGAAATAGTTTTCTGTGTCACCAAAAACTTTAAAAAGATAAATAATGTGTTGATTTCTCCTTGTTATTTTATTGTTTTGAACCATTATTTTCTCCCAAAGATCTCTTTATTACTCTGTATTACTCATTTTTGGTTCTGATAATCTTTTGTATTCCTTTTACTTTTGGTCATGTTTTTGTCTTCAAATGGCTTTATGGAAAACTTTTCTTAAAAATTAGAAACTATAAACTTTGGATGGAAGAAGTGTCAGAGACCTGTATATTAGTGTTCTTTTGACAAATATATATTTGGGAAGATAGTGAAGAGGGGGCGGGTCTTCATTTTCTTAAACTGATATTATGCTTGAAAATGGTTTGTAATTCCATCCAAATGCATCTTAGAAAGAAATAGTGGAATTTGTTAAAACTCTAGCAGTCATGTTTTTGAATTTTCCAGAATTTCTTAAAATAATAATTACTTGCAATTATCTAATCTTTAAAGTTTGCAAAGCTCAATACCTATATTCTTTCTTTTTTTTTTGTTTTTGTTTTTTGGTGTTTTTTTTTACACTAAACCTGTGTGGCAGGTAATCTTATTATCCCCATTTTACAGATGAGGAAACTCAGCCTGTGGCATGTTAAGTGACTTTCCCATAGTCTTTTAGAAAGCTGACATGTGTCTGAGAAATAACTTGAACTCAGATCGCCCTGACTCCAAGTCCAGTGGGTCACATTCTGTACTTTGAAAGGAAAACTCTTACTGAGAGCACAATTTTTTTAATGAACCATCACAGTCACTGTATTCTAGATATCCTTGATGTTATATTTGTCTGTCCAAACCCTAAATTACAGTTAATTTCCTTTGTGACCTGCCCAGGGCAGAATCCAGTGGGACTATGACTTCTTTGCAAACCATATAATGGCTTTGTAGAAACAAGCTTTTCTGGGGTACTGTCATCAACGAGGTCAAGCACATAGCTCAAGTAGATCATTAACCATCATGGTAAGGGCCATATGGTAAACTTTTTTTTTCTTTTAGGCAATATGATAAAGATTTTTCTTTTGCATCCCATTGAAGCACAAAAAGGAATGGAAAGTGGCAAAGAGCAACTTCTTAGTCTTAAAAAAGTAAAACAAACC
>JAJPUD010004840.1:103293-116871 GCA_023553655.1 Myrmecobius fasciatus
GAGAGAGAGAGAGAGAGAGAGAGAGAGAGAGAGAGAGAGACAGACTGAGGTTTTTTCTTGAACTAAACTGCCATGCATTTCAACTCTACTGTAGAGAGCACAACTCCATTGGGCTGCCACATTGTTTGAATGTCAAATGTATATTTGCCAAAACAATTATTTTAGAAAGAACTCATGCAGGGCAAGCACGCACAAGGTGGTCAGAAAAAGCAATACAAGGACACTCAAGGTCTCTCTTAAAAACTTGAAAATTAGTCTTATGATATGGGAGACACTGGCATAGAACCGCCCAGCATGGTGTGCCCTCATCAGAGAAAGTGCTGTGCTCTAGGAGCAATGCAGAATTGAATTAGTCCAAAAGAAAGGTGAGATGCACAAAGTTAGAGAAGTTCCCAAATGTTCATATGACTTTTTGTGTCCAACCTGTGGCAGAGTACTCTGAGCTCGTACTGGTCTGATCAACCACAGTCAGACACACTGTCACTCAACTGTAATGTAGTGATGTCATTTTGATCCTCATCAACTACAAAAGACAACGACCAACCGATTGTGCATGCATGTATACTCATTTGTGCAAAACATAGTTATGATGTAGAGCAATTCTCACTGTAAGATTTTGTTGAATAGGAAGAAGTATAAGAGCAAAATTATTAGCCCTGATGCATGAATTGAGTGAGAGGAATCCACTCTATCTCTTGCTGATATTTATTTGACGGAATTACTATCGCAGTTGCAGGTATATAATCCTAATTTAGGACTCTACTGCATGTGGAAAAATTGGATTTAGACCTTGAAAGAACACTTAAAAAAAAGGGGGAGGGACCACAACTTTGTCTTTACCTAAATTTTTTTTTAAATGTTAATTGGGGGAGGGGGGGCGGAGCCAAGATGGCAGAGTGAAAACGTGACTCTCTGCATCTCCTCCGATCTCCTCTCAAATCAACAATAAAATAAGCCTCTGAACTGATCTTCAAGTCAACGAATTCAGAAATACTTGGATAATGCTTGCTGATATCTTTGAAAAACTTCACATCAGGTTTGTCTAACTCGGACAGAAGGATAAAGAGTAGTGTAGGCCGGAAGTGAGGGTGGGACTCAGCTCATTGTGGCAAAAACTCCAAACTCCAAACACCTGGAGTTTATCTGAGGCACTCTGGACACTCTGCCCGGATTAGGGGCAGGTGTTCTGGCAGACTTGCCCTGTTTAAGAAGTAATTCTGACTTAGTCCTAGCCCCCACCTGCCCAGCACCTTAAATTAATTCGCCAAATTGCCCCAGGGCAAAGAGCTTTAGCCCCCATTTTTCCAAACCTTAAAGAGATATACACGCTGTCTAAAAAAAAAATGAAGAAGCAAAAGAGAGCTCTCACCATAGACAGCTTTTATTGAGACAGAGAAGGGCTGACCCCAGATCCTGAGGTTCCTTTAGACAAAACTTCAGAGGATGTTATTAAGGACCATCACTGGTCCCCTTTTCAAAAGGCCTTTCTGGAAGATTGCATACAGAATCTCAAAAGAGAGCTGGAGGATAAATGGGAAAATAAACTGAAGTCAGTGCAAGAAGCCCTGCAAAAGAGATATAAAAAAGACACCAATTTATTGAAAAATAAAATTAGTGAAGTGGAAAAAGAGTGCAATGAACAAATTGGCCAGTTACAAAAGGAGCTTAAAAAGGTAACTGAAGAAAACAACACTTTAAAAATAAAAATTGAATAAATGCAAGTGAATGACTCAATAAGACTTCAAGAATCAGTCAAACAAAAACAAAAAAATGAAAAATTAGAAGAAAATATAAAATATCTCCTAGGAAAACCAACTGACTTGGAAAATAGATCTAGGAGAGACAATCTAAGGATTATTGGACTTCCAGAAAGCCATGATGAAAAAAAGAATCTAAACACTACCTTCCAGGAAATCCTGAAAGAAAACTGCCCTGAGATTGTAGAATCAGAAGGCAAAATCACCATTGAAAGAATTCACCGATCACCTCCTGAAAGAGACCCCAAAATTAAAACCCCAAGGAATATCGTGGCTAAATTTCAGGACTATCACACCAAGGAAAAGATTCTGCTAGCAGCTAGAAAGAAACAATTCAAATACTGAGGATCAATAATTAGAAGCACACAGAATCTGTCAGCCTCCACATTGAAGGATCGAAGGGCCTGGAACCAGATATTCCGAAGGGCAAAGGAACTTGGATTACAACCAAGAATAACCTATCCAGCTAGAATGAGCATTATCCTCCAGGGAAGAAGATGGTCATTCAGTGATATAGGTGAATTTCACCTATTTCTAATGAAAAGACCAGATCTGAACAAAAAATTTGACATCCAAACACAGAACTCAAGACATGCATAAAAAGGTAAAAAGGAAAGGACTCTTGAGAACTTTATTTCTACTAGGGGGATACTTAAAGTTTGGGGGTATAATTAACTAGATATTACTTTGATAATATGAAAAAGAGAACTAGAGAGGGAAAGGTTGTCATACTGGGGAAAAGAGGGAAAAAGTGGTAAAATAAGATCTAAAAAAAAGGAGGTAAAAACAAGGTAAAATCTCTTGAAGAGGCAAAAAACAAAAACCTACTATAATAGAGAGAAAGAGGGGAGGGAGATGAGCATTGTGTAAATCTTACTCTCATCAGGTTGGGCTCTAAAAGTGTATATCAGACACTTGATTTCACATAGAAATTTGTCTGTTGCTAGAGGGAAGTGGGAGGGAAAGGAGGAAAAGAAAGGGATAAACTAATAGAAGGAAAATAGAAGAATCAGGGGAAAGGAGTAAAAACAGGGGGAGGGGACCTAAAGGGTGGAGTATTGTTTGGGGGAGGGGGTCATCAAAAGCAAAGTACTGAGGAGGGGGGAAGGGAGAAAGGGGAAAGGAAAGGGGAAAACATAACTTGGGTAAATAAGATGGCAGGAAATAAAGAATTAGTTATTCTAACTGTGAATGTGAATGGGATGAACTCTCCCATAAAGCGGAAGCGGATATCAGACTGGATTAAAAATCAGAATCCCACAATATGTTGTCTACAAGAAACACATCTAAAACATAGTGGCACATATAGGATGAAGGTAAAAGGCTGGAGCAGAAAATATTATGCTTCAGGTGAACAAAAAAAGCAGGGGTAGCAATCCTTATCTCAGATCAAGTAAAAGCCAAGATAGATCTAATCAAAAGAGATAAGGAAGGAAACTATATTTTATTAAAGGGTACCATAGATAATGTAGCAATATCAATACTAAATATATATGCGCCAAGTGCAATAGCATCCAAATTCCTAGGGGAGAAATTAAGAGAGATGCAAGAAGAAATAGACAGCCAAACTATACTAGTGGGGGATCTCAACCTTGCTCTCTCAGAATTAGATAAATCAAACCACAAAATAAACAAGAAAGAAACTAGGGAGATAAACCAATTGTTAGAAAAGTTAGGTATGATAGATCTATGGAGAAAGTTGAATGGAGACAGTAGGGAGTTTACTTTTTTCTCAGCAGTCCATGGAACCTATACAAAAATTGACCATGTGTCAGGGCATAAAAACCTCAAAATTAAATGCAGAAAGGCAGAAATAGTAAATGCATCTTTTTCAGATCATGATGCAATAAAAATCACATGCAATATAAGGCCAGGAGAAAATAAACCAAAAGTTAATTTGAAATTAAATAATCTAATCCTGAGGAATGAATGGGTGAAAGAGCAAATCATAGACACAATCAATAATTTCATCCAGGAAAATGACAATAAGGAGACAACATAACAAAATTTGTGGGATACGGCCAAAGCAGTTATAAGGGGCAATTTTATATCTCTAGATGCTACTTGCATAAAATAGAGAAAGAAAAGATCAACGAATTGGGCTTATTAAAAAAACTAGAAAAAGAACAAATTAAAAACCCTCAATTAAATACCAAATTGGAAATCCTAAAAGTAAAAGGAGAAATTAATAAAATTGAAAATAAGAAAACTATTGAGTTAATAAATAAAACTAAGAGTTGGTTCTACGAAAAAACTAACAAAATAGATAAGCCTTTAGTTAATTTGATAAGAAAAAGGAAAGAGGAAAATCAAATTGTTAGTCTCAAGAATGATAAGGGAGAACTTTCCTCCAATGAAGAGGAAATTAGAGCAATAATTAGGAGTTACTTTGCCCAACTTTATGCCAGTAAGTTTGATAATCTAAATGAAATGGAGGAATATCTACAAAAATATAGATTGCCCAGGTTAACAGAAGAGGATATAAATTATTTAAATAGCCCCATATCAGAAAAAGAAATAGAACAAGCTATTAACCAACTCCCTAAGAAAAAATCTCCAGGGCCAGATGGATTTACATGTGAATTCTACCAAACATTCAAAGAACAAGTAATTCCAATACTACACAAACTATTTGAGAAAATAGGGACAGAAGGTATACTGCCAGAATCCTTCTATGAGACCCATATGGTGCTGATAGCTAAACCAGGTAGGGTGAAAACAGAGAAAGAAAACTATAGACCAATTTCCCTAATGAATATTGATGCAAAAATTTTAAATAAGATATTAGCAATGAGATTACAGAAAGTCATCCCCAGGATAGTACACTATGACCAAGTAGGATTTATACCAGGGATGCAGGGCTAGTTCAATATTAGGAAAACTATCAGCATAATTAATTATATTAATAACCAAATTAACAAAAACCATATGATTATCTCAATAGATACAGAAAAAGCCTTTAATAAAATCCAACACCCTTTCCTATTAAAAACACTAGAGAGCATAGGAATAAATGGCCTTTTCCTTAAAATGATCAGTAGCATCTATTTAAAACCATCAGCAAGCATCATATGTAATGGAGACAAACTAAAACCATTCCCAATAAGATCAGAAGTGAAACAAGGCTGCCCACTGTCACCATTACTATTTAATATTGTATTAGAAATGTTAGCTTTAGCAATAAGAGAAGAAAAAGAGATAAAAGGAATGAGAGTAGGTAATGAAGAAACCAAATTATCATTCTGCAGATGACATGATGGTATACTTAGAGAACTCTAGAGACTCAACTAAAAAACTACTAGAAACAATTCACAACTTTAGCAAAGTTGCAGGATTCAAAATTAATCCACATAAATCATCAGCATTTTTATATATTACCAACAAAGTTCAGCAGCAAGAGATATAAAAAGAAATTCCATTCCAAATAACAGATGATAGGATAAAATATTTGGGAATCTATCTGCCAAGGAAAAGTCAGCAACTATACGAACTAAACTACAAAACACTTTCCACACAAATAAAATCAGACCTAAACAATTGGAAAAACATTAAGTGCTCATGGGTAGGCCAAGCGAATATAACAAAAATGACAGTACTACCCAAACTAATCTACTTATTTAGTGCCATACCAATCAAACTCTTAAGAAATTATTTTACAGATCTAGAAAAAATAGTAGCAAAGTTCATTTGGAAGAACCAAAGGTCAAGGATTTCAAGGTGATTAATGAAAAAAAAGGCAGATGAAGGTGGCCTTGCTGTACCAGATCTAAAACTATATTATAAAGCAGTGGTCATCAAAATCGTTTGGTACTGGCTAAGGAATAGAGCAGTCGATCAGTAGCACAGGATAAGTTATCAGGACAATCTAGGCAATAACCGTAACAATTTAGTGTTTGATAAACCCAAAGACCCCAGCTTTTGGGATAAGTACTCACTATTTGGCAAAAACTGCTGGGAAAATTGGAAACTAGTGTGGAAGAAACTAAGGCTGGACCCACACCTAACACCACACATCAAGATAAGATCTAAATGGGTTCATGATCTAGATATAAAGAGTGATGTTATAACCAAATTAGAGGAACATGGGATCGTTTACCTCTCAGACCTGTGGAGATGGAATAAATTTATGTCCAGGGAAGATCTGGAACTCCTAATTGAACACCAGATGGATAATTTTGATTATATTAAGTTAAAAAGTTTCTGTACTAACAAAACTAATGCAGACAAGATTAGGAGGGAAGCATCAAATTGGGAAATCATCTTTACATTTAGGGGTTCTGATAAAGGTCTCATCTCTAAGATATATAGAGAATTGTCTCACATTTATAAAAATTCAAGCCATTATCCAATTGATAAATGGTCAAAGGATATGAACAGACAATTTTCAGATGATGAAATTAAAACCATCTCTAGTCATATGAAAAGGTGCTCCAAATCACTGTTGATCAGAGAAATGCAAATTAAGACAACTCTGAGGTACCATTACACACCTGTCAGATTGGCTAAAATGACAGGAAAAGATAACGATGAATGTTGGAGGGGATGTGGGAGGGCTGGGACACTAATACATTGTTGGTGGAACTGTGAACGGATCCAACCATTCTAGAGAGCAATTTGGAGCTATGCTCAAAAAGCTATCAAACTGTGCATACCCTTTGACCCAGCAGTGTTTCTACTGGGCCTATATCCCAAAGAGATCTTAGAGGAGGGAAAGGGCCCCACGTGTGCAAGAATGTTTGTGGCAGCCCTTTTTGTAGTGGCTAGAAACTGGAAACTGAAGGGATGCCCATCAATTGGAGAGTGGCTGAATAAATTATGGTATATGCGTGTTATGGACTATTATTGCTCTGTAAGAAACTACCAGCAGGACGATTTCAGAGAGGCCTAGAGAGACTTGCATGAACTGATGCTGAGTGAAACGAGAAGAACCGGGAGATTATCATACACGGCAACAACAGTATTACATGGTGATCAATTCTGATGGGCATGGCTCTCTGCAACAAAGAATTGTCTCAAACTAGTTCCAATTGTTCACTGAAGAAAACCATATACACCCAGAGAGAGGGATCTGAAATATGGACCACAATGTAACATTTTCATGATCTCTATTGATATTTGCTTGCATTGTGTTGCCTTTCTCTGATTTTCTTTTTTTTCTGTAGATAGGATTTTTCTTGCATAACTTGTGAAGTATTTCAACATTATTAACATGTAGTGGACTTCCTGCCATCTAGGGGAAAGGAGGGGACTGGGGGTAAAATTTGTAATGGAAAGCTTTGTAAAAGATCAATGTTGGGGAACTACCCATACATATGTTATACAAATAAAAAGCTTTAATTTTTTTAAAAAATGTTAATTTGAAAAATAAAATAGCATTTCTGTTAATATACAGTATAGTAATATAAACATGTCCTGACTTATAATTTCTTTATTTTGTATTTCTAAAAGGTATTTGAGAAAAGTAAATTGCTTAGGACACACACACACAGACACACACATAAGCTGAATTGGCAGAGGTACTTTACTTGCAACTATTTTATATCAGTGAGATCCCTTGCTAATTACCACATAGCTATTAAATATGAGAAAAATATTTAATATCAGGGTTCCCCCCCGAAATTCCTTGACTAGTGGCTTCTATTAGAATACATTGCTTTTCTGGTGCCAAAAGAGATGGGAGTAAAGACTGGACCTGTGACTTAATTCATGTAGGTAGCTACCAGATAAGGAACCTCTGCCAATGGTGGGCAGCACCTTCTCTGAATTTCTAGTATTAAAAACTTAGGTGGAGCATTCGGAGCTTACGTGACATACTCAAAGTCACAGGTATATATATTTGTAACAATATCAATCTATTTTTATTTTCAGTTTCTTTCTATTTTATCTTTAAAGAATATGTGAGAAATGTAAATGGCCAGAAATTCATTTTGCTAATGGATTATTATTTTACTAATGTAAAGCTTATTCATACAGAGTTGATTCTCAACACTCTATTGTTTAGTTGCATCTCTCATATTCTGCAAATCAGAACCTAAAAGCCATGTATGTACATACTGAAATTAGCAGTCTATTTCAGACAGATCACTTCAGTTCTTGTGCTATTATCTTTCTCATTGGTAAAGTGAGAGGATTAATCAAGATGATTTCTGAATTTCCAGCCATCTTTGATATTCTGTGTTTACTAATTTTTCTAGCAGGCCTTATATTCAGTCACATTGATATGGAAGTTATTTAAACTTGTTTTAATCTCCTCTGCCATTTTTATCCAATTATTTGTATGTGATGTTGCTTTCTTTCATCTTTTTAAATCAATTCCATTAAATTCATTGATACTTTACTCAGATGCTAACTGCATCACCGTTCTTTTTACTTTCTTACCTGCAGATTTTTTTCTCATTCTTGATGCTGCAACAAAAGCAGTTTTTAAAAACTGCTTCCATTTCATCACTCCCTTTTTCAAAACCCTCTAAAACATCTTTCACAAAAATAATAACAAAAGTCTTACAGTAATCTTTGATTCCATTACATGCTGCATTGTTTAGTTTTTCTCTAGTTTGACGGCATCATTTACTTTGTTGTAGATAAGTTAATTCTCTCCCACATTTGTTTTTCCTAGATTCAACTCTAAGCCATTATTGGTGATTCCTTTGTGCATGGGACAGCTTCTTTTCCCCTCTCTCTCATTCTGTCATTTTCATGAAATTCTTCAGTAACTGGGGAGGTATTAGATTATTCCACTCCTCCTAAAGTGTGAGCAAAATACCTATTCTTAGAACCGTTCTTTCATTTAACCACTGAAAAGGTTTTGTTTTCTTTCTTGGCTATTATAGATTGTAAGCCTCTTGAGGCAGGAATTATGTTTTCTGGTTGTTATGTACTTCCTTCCTCTCCTCTGGGTACTAAATATACTTTAGGTATTTCCTCACTGATTTAATTGAATGCACTTCCCAACCTAATGAATGTTTTTATTTTCCTTTATGGGAATTTTATTATTTTTCTTTTGTAAAGAAAATATATTTGAAAGGAGTCCTTTATTTTGTGTGTTGTTGTTTTTTTTTTTTTTTTCCTAGTTCACAATTGGACGCTTGAAGACACCCTTCAGTGGCTGATAGAAGTGGTTGAACTTCCTCAGTATGAGAAGAATTTTAGGGAAAACAACGTCAAAGGAACAACCCTTCCCAGGTGATTCCTTTTTTATTTTTTTTTTAAAGGCTTTTTTTTCCTTTAGTAAAGAAGGATTTATGCTGGAAATACCTTTTTCAGTGTGGAAACTGATTACTATATCTTCAAATGAAAACAAATTCTCCAGAGATGTGTTTTTAAAAGATACCATACATTTCTACTCATAGAGATTATAGGTAGATGTGGCTATTTCCCTGATGAAATGATAGATGGTTCCCAGTTTCCATGAATCCACATTAAGAGCATCTTTTTGTATGGCAAACATAGTGCTTCGAGAGGAACACACTTCCTGCCCTCAGAGTTTGATGGAAGAAGCATTCCCTTTTCTTTTTTACCTTGTGCCAGGTGGCCAACTTTTGGGAACCACAGCTCCTGTGAGCAAGTATATTATCATCACTATTGAATTCTGAGTCCTTTTGTGCTGAATGATGTGGGGCTGATGCCACTGGTGCACAGAAGGAACATTGGTAAGATGGAGAGTGTCAACAGCAGGGAAATGAGGCTCCTTCTGTCACTATAAGATCAGCCACAGAAGGATCATTTGAAGGAAACAAGGCTCTTTACTGTGTGGGCTTCTGTATCCTACTCAGTTGCAAGAGCAGCATGGAATCAGAATATTTGTTTCTGGTTCAGGGATTTAACATTTGAAACCATCACCTCTCAAATGTTCTTCAAACTGACTAGAATCCTCTGTTGTCTCTATAAAGCCTACACTGAGACTTTTCTGCCCCTACTCACTCTCTTAATGCAGCCTCATGTTGCATTTGCTTGGCTGCCATGACACCATTGATGCCTATTGAGCTGGAGTCTCCTAAAATTGTTAAATCTTTAAGAGAGGGAAACTACTCTCTAGCTAGACCTTCTACATCATAAACTTATGAGGGAGATTAAAATTCTAGTGTAAGTCTTTACTTTTTCTTTATTAAATTTAATATTCTTGGTCTCAGCCCAACGTTTTAGCTTTGTTAGGGCTTTGTTAGGATGCTTGTTAGGATATTTTATGCATCTTAATCTGTCCTACCTGACTTTGCAGTATTTGGAAATTTGATAATCATGCCATTTATACCTTTGTCTAATTTACTGAGAAAATGTCATGCTGCAAAAGCCCAAGCATGAGTCCTTGGAGTGTTTCACTAGAGTACTTCCAAGATCATCAGTGAATTACTTTTAGGCTCAGCACCTCAGTAATTGTGAATTTACCTAATTGAAATCTCTTCTGGTCTTCATTACTATGGATATAGCATACGGACTTTATAAAATTGTATTAAAATCAAGGCAATCATACCAACAAAACAAATTTCTTAAATGAAATGTAAGGCTATCTACAAATCTATCAAATATCCATATATTACCAAAACAAGAAATGACATGTTAAACAACCCAGACTTAGAAAGGAAAATCCATCATGACATAAATAAACCCCCAAAACTTGTTCCAAAATGTTATACAGATGAATTCCAACAGAAAAGCAATTAATATTTAGACTACTAGAATTATTCTTGACCATAAAGAAACAAAACATTTTAAGATTATAGGATAAGATTAGTGAACAAAGAGAACTTTGTGTTTATCTAGTCCAGTCATCTTAGTTTACAGTTGAAGAAGGGAAGGGAAAGCATTTATCCCATGTTATACAAGTAATAAGTTATAGAATGAGAGTTCTAACCTAAATCCTTTGCTAAGCTCCTTTTGTGGTAGAAAAATGTTTTTTATATCAAATCAGAGGGAGAGGAAGAGAACTTTTCAATCTTGTTCCAGAGATGTCTCAGAAAGAATATGTCCAAGATAAAATTTCATTATCTTTTCCTTTAAATCTACTTCCCTTCTAGACTTCACTATTTCTTTAGACACTGCCATGACTCTGATTTCCCAACTTTGCCACCTCTGTATCATCCTTACTTCCTGGCTTTCATTCTGCTCCTCTTCCATCTTGCTGCTTGCAAATCTTGACTTTTCATCCTTCATATCGTTTTTTATATATTTTCTCTCTACTCCTACAGCTATGGCCCCAATTTAGCCCTTATCCCTCTCTTATCTGATACTTAATCCAGGGCAGAAGAAGCAAACTGTATAACATTTTAATTAATCTATATTTTGCCAAAAAAAATTTAAATGAAACATCAACAGAGCAACTACAGCAATCTATCCTAAGATTATTGACTTAGAACCAACAGGATTTATGCCATGGATAGAAAGGATGGCTGTTCAACTAGCCTTCTAATTGATCTTCATGACCCTAGTCTTTTCTCTTCCAGTTCATTCTGCAAGTCACTACCAAAGGATGATTTTTCTTATAGGACAGATGTGACCATGTAACCTCTGCTAGCCTCCAGCAGATCGCTGTTAACTGACATTTAAAGCTCTTTACTATCTTTTCAGCTTTATTACATATTATTTTCTTCCATGTTTTCTATAATTATTTTTTTCCATTGCTCACACTTGACATTTCCATCTTTCATCTTTTGCCTTTGCATATCCTCAGGGATTGGGATGTAGCCCCTTCCCATGAGGACCGAACTCAAGCACTGCTTTTGCCTTCGATCTATCCTGGTCTCTCCTCTTATCTTTTTCCACTGCCCCCAGTTAATTTGTATCTGCTTAGTGTATATTTTGTGCATATCTTTCTGTGGATTTGTTATCTTCCTGAGAGTGTTGCTGTTCTTGGCATGGAGGAGATGCATAATAGGTGTTCTCTGATGCCTAAAAGCCGGTGTGCTCTCTCTTCCTACTGATTTGACATGTTCTGGAATCTCTAGGTTTAGAAGCAAGACAGGAGAAAATCAAGGTATAAAATATTGGTGAAGAAGACATGACAACACTTAGAAAACTACAGAGAATCAGAAAATATACTCATTAGACAATTATGAGCTTCAGGAAAGTAGACTTAAAAGATACCAAAAAAAATTATCATCATTTCTATATAATAAGAACAAAATAGATAATCCAATAATACTTTTACTAAGCATATATCCCACATAATTCAAAGGCAAATTGGAATCTCCCTTCTCTCATTTCCTCCCAATATTCTGTTCAAGGAAATACCATTTTTAATATCCTAGTTTAAGAGCCCATTCTTGGTTTCAAATTCTTATCCTCATTGTATGATAATAGTGATGATAATTATTTTAATGATAATATATGCACTTGACATATTGAAAATATTTTTGATTCATATTTTCCTTTGTTTTTCTCAAAAACCCTATGATGTAGAACAAAGGTTAGTTATCCATTTTTTAAACATGAACAAATCGAAGCTCCAAGCTTAGATGATTTTTTCAAATTCACATAACTTGGGAATAGAAGAGCCAGGATTCAGAACTATATCTTATGAGTCATTCATCAGTTTTCCTACTACCCAGGGTTTTATTTAATTTTTTTTTCATACAATAATGTCCTTTGGCAGTCTATTTTAGCCTATAGAAGCCTTCTCCAAATAATATTTTAGACAATTGAAAGAAATGCTAACTATCAGTTAGAAGGTAGTGAAAACAAAGGTGTATTTTTCCTTCCCCTTCATCCAAGTACATAGTCTCATTAAACTTTTTCCAGAGACCCCTTGAGTTCATGGATCCCAAGTTAAGAACTACTCTGCTTTTCACTTTATCTGTATGTTAGTAATAATATATGACTATCAGTTATTTTAAAATATTTTAAAAATTATAAAGCATCTGAATAATAATGATATTTATGCTAATTAAATTACTGTTTTAGTTATACAGATGAAAAAATTAGTCTTAGGTAAATTATTGATTACAATCTAAGACTATAATTTTTGCTTCAATTTTGCAAATAGGTTATATGCAAACTTTACTATAAAAATATAATCATAATTAAATTCCATTCATATATATACATTTGAGTGAGAGAGAGTCTGTGAGTGAGTGTGTGTGTGTGTATCAATGAGTTCTCATTTCAGCATTTTTTTTTTTTTTTTGAACAGGATAGCAGGACCTGAACCAGCATTTGTGATTTCTCAATTGAAAATAATTGATCGGAGTCATAGACAAAAACTTCAACTAAAGGCATTGGATGTCGTTTTATTTGGACCTCTAACGCGTTAGTATTCATTCTAACCTAAGTAGGAAAAGAATAATTTAAAGAGCTTACAATTAACTTAGTGAAGAAATAACAAGAAATAGTAGGAAATATGTAGGAGGAATTGGTAATTGACTAAGAAGAATTCATACTCTAGGGACTTTGGATGGCAAAGTATTCTACAATTTCATTATGCCAGAAGTGGAGCCTGAAATTTATAGAAGTGGTCCTTTACAGAAATGATTGATCAAACTCTGACTTACATTTATTATAAAGTTGGACTCTGGTTACCAATCTGTAACTGATTGATCTCATTTAATTTAAAGATACATCATTAGCTCCTTTATCAATTGGAATAATATTAAGGTATCATATTTTTCTCTGTTAGAGCCTTTTTTTTTTTTTTTTTTTTAATCATTAGGCTAAGGATCAATACAGACAATTTTTGAGAAGGGCTTTGTCAATCTTTTTTAGTATTTATATAAGTGGCCTTTTCTGAAAATTAGTCTATTTTATTGTATTTTTATTTTTTAACAACAGAAAGCTTTTGGAAATTCCTTTAAGTTTATCTGATATATGTATATGTATCATATATATATATATA
>JAJPUD010004840.1:117271-181077 GCA_023553655.1 Myrmecobius fasciatus
TTTATTTTATTTTATTTATTTATTTTTTGCTGAGGCAATTGGGGTTAAGTGATTTGCTCAAGGTCATATAGCCTAGAAGTGTTAAGTGTCTGCGGCCAGTTTTGAACTCGGGTCCTCCTGACTTCAGGGTTGGTGCTCTATGCACTACACCAACTAGTTGCCTCAAAATTTATATAAGGAAGAATTTTTTGGAGAGTGATTATAAATTAAGTTATATTTGGGGTTTCTCTCATAAATAAACAGAATACTTGAAAATGTGTTATAGCGAAACTTGAAAATTAGAACATGCTTTGTCATATATTGCCCAAATTAAGATTTGAAATATCTTTGTTGCCTTTTTTAGTGTTGCAGTGCTCCTAAAAATTACTGTTGGAATGGTGGGTGGAATGAGTTTATAATTGACTTTATTTTGGTATAAATATAACACCTATCTAGGTAAAACAAGCTACTAATGCAGTTTTGCCGGGTGTAATGTAAAAAGACAATATAGTATTATTGATATAATATTGATGTGTGCTAGAGGTGAACCAGTAGTGAAGGATATAAATCCCTGGGCAGTGCTGAAGCACTGCACTATCCAACATCCCATGGAGATGAAACTTTTCTTAACTTTTTCCTTGCCAAAAGTATGAACTCCATCTTTTGGAGTATACATGATGAGAATTGAATGGAAGATCAAAAATAATATAGAAACTTTCTCTGAACTTTGAAGGAACAGACATTATAAGAAAGATAATTTTGTGAAGAAAAGTATTATTATAAAGCTAATTTCCTTGTAAAGTAATGTATGGAAACAAACATTTAATATGAAAACCAATTAAAACTTACTGATTTTTAATGATCCAACTTTTAAAAATGTTTTTTTTGTTATGATTGTTTCCCATATGAATGATTCTAAACACTCACATTAGTGTTAGAAATATTCCAAAATAAGCAAATACATAAAGTTTTAAGGGTTTGATTAAATCTTTTCTACTTTATGCAATGATTTGTTCTTGAATTGTAAAGTCAGTTTATTTTTTTAATGCTCATATACTTCAGTTACATACTTGTTCAGGTTAGAGTTGGAATCAGATTCTTTTAAGATTTGTGAACTTGGGAATTTGGTTGTTTATATTTTGAAGATTCTATCTCAATATATTTAATTTTATTTATTCATTTAAAAACATTATGAAAAGGGGGTCCCCCATCCTCATCAGACCATAAAAGGGGTACATGATGCAAAACAAGATTAAGAGCCAGTGTTCCAGTATTGTAGTGTTAGAATTTTAGTTTTGTCCCTTTGTAGAACTTGTCTTCTATGGACCAAAACATTTTTTTTTGAATTTAGCTATTCCAGAGAATGTCATATCTGTAATGCTCATCATATATGTGGGATTTTGTATAGAAGGAGGCCAATGCATGTAGAAATTGCCCTGTGAGCTCGAGTTCCTAAGCTCTGGGGAACCTTTTTTTAGCCTTATTGAGTTTTCTCCCTCATTTACAAGCTTCTTGACAGACTAATACTCTCTATAGTAAGGACTGTGTTAGAGGTTCTGTCTTAAAGAGCTCTGTGTCCCTGGCAGTGAGGGCACCCCAGCTTTCTAGCGAAGCCATTTGTGGGACTGGAAAACCCTTAGACTTCTCTTTAGGGTTACATATTTGAAATGGTACTCTGAGACCTACAGGAGCCTTGTGGTGAAATAGACCTCACCTGGCAGTGGCTTGTTCCAGCTGGATTTTTTCCCCTTTGAAATCTGAACATAGTTGATCTATTAGATCCATTAGGTAGAAAAGGGAGGGGCGGGGTCCCAGCAGTGCCAGCTGAGGAGTCCGAGGCATGCGGCTTTCGTTCCTTCCTGCCTGTCCTCCCCTGCCTTAAAACCCACTGCAGGAGCTGGCAGAAGGAAGGAGACAACTAGCCTCATTGGTGGTCTGCAGGCTGAATTCTGGGCCAAGGGGCTTTCTCTTTTGCCCTGCATACCTATTTCTATCTGATGAGGCTGTCCTTGTATTTTCTTTGCTTCCCTGGGCTTCTCTCCTCTGCTTCCCTCGATCTTGTATTGATTTTGTACCCGAGGGGCTGCCACTGTGCCCAGAGCACTGGGCCTGAAGTCGGGAACACTCCTCTCCTGAATTCAAATCTCAGACCCTTCCCAGTTGTGTTGCTCTGGGCAAGTGCCTTCCCTCCGTCTGCCTCAGTTTCCTCATCTGTCACATGAGCTGGAGAAGGAAATGGCCAAGCCCTTCAGTATTTGTTCCCAGAAAGCCCCAAACAGGGTCATGGAGTGTTGGATATGATTGAAAACGATTGAACAAGAATAGTAACACATGCACCAGAGGAATAGTGAATGTTTTGAAGAATTGGAACAATAATCTAGTGTCCCATTTGCTGACTCTCCTCTTTACTTAACTTTGATGTAAAATGTGTTTGTGAATATTAGTTCAAACATTTCTTTTGTGATCAAATAGTTTTAAAAAAGGGATTCAAGGTTAAACTGTCAGAATGTTGGCACTGCTTGCTTTTTCAAAGTAATTTCTTCTATAAGCTCCTGTTCTACCAGATAAACTAATTTTATTCTTTATGTCCTATGTGCATATTTTATTATTTATGTAGGCCCACCTCACAACTGGATGAAGGACTTTGTGCTCACAGTTTCCATAGTAATTGGGGTTGGAGGTTGCTGGTTTGCTTATACTCAGAATAAGACATCCAAAGAACATGTTGCCAAAATGATGAAAGACCTAGAGAGTCTGCAAACTGCTGAGCAAAGTCTCATGGACTTACAAGAGAGGTATGGAAGAGAAAAAGTTATATATCTTGTAATCTGCTTAAGGTTGTGATATTAATAAATTACATAGGAAAATAGTGATTTTTATAGAAAAATTTAGCATCTATTTGTGATTTTTTCCTTTAAAAATATTTTTCATTAATTTTATTTTATTAAATATTTCCCATTGCACATAATTTTTTTAAACAATTAAAAGAATTGAATCCCATATTGTCTCCTTCCCTTTTACCTTTGCCCCTTCCTTAAGAAGGCAATTTGATATCAATATTACATGTTGAGTCATATAAAACTATTCCATTAACTATTACAAAGTAAAACAGACAAAAATAACAAGGAAAAGAAAGTTTTAAAAAATGAAGGTAGATAGTATTTTTCATCATAGGTCCTTTGGAATTGTCTTGCATCATTTTTTTGATCAGAGTAGCAAAATTTTTCTCAGTTGATCTTCATACAATATTGCTGTTACTGTGGACAGTGTTCTCCTGGTTCTACTCACTTTACATTGTATCAATTAATAAAAGTCTTCTCAAGTTTTTCTGAAGCCATCCTGCTCATCATGTTTTATAGCACAACAATATCCATCACAATCACATATTACAACTTGTTCAACCATTCATTCCCCAATTGATGGGCTATATTTTGTGTATATTTTGGCCAAAGGGTATACACAATTGTATAGCCCTCTGAGCACAGTTCAGAAGGACTAGTTCACAACTCTTCCAACAATGCATTGAGTCTTCCAATTTTTGGGACTCTTAATTACATAAGTTTGAATCAGTTCCCTAAATATTTGAGAAATGAGATCTCCATCAGAGAAACTTGCTATAATAATTTTTTCCCTACTTGCCTGTTTTCCTTCTAATTTTGGCTTCATTAGCTTTGTTTGGAGAAAAAAATTTTAATTTCAGGTAATCAAAGTTGTCCCTTTTTAGTTTCCCACAGTCCTCATTATCTCTTGTTTGGGACATAACCTATTCCATTATCCATGTCCAACAACTACATTTTTCTGTGCTCACTTAATACTTTAATCATTTATATCTAAATCATTTATGTATTTTGATCTTATCTTGGTATACAGTGTAAAATGTTGACCTATACCTAGTTTCTTCCAAACTGCTTCCTAGTTTTACTAATAATTTTTCTCAGATCTTGCTTTCTTACTCCAAAAAGTCGGCTCTCTGAATTTATCAAACACTAGACTGCTTGGTCATTTGGTATGTTTTTTTTCCCTTATTCTGCTGTAAGACTTGAAAAAGCACAAGAAGAAAATAGAAATGTTGCTGTGGAAAAGCAAAATTTAGAGCGCAAAATGATGGATGAAATCAATTACGCCAAGGAGGAGGCTTGTCGACTGAGAGAGTTGCGGGAGGGAGCTGAATGTGAATTGAGTAGACGCCAGTATGCAGAGCAGGAATTGGAACAGGTATTTAATTTCCCTTTTCTCATATCTGTATATATTATCCATATTTTTATGTTCTATTCCATTTTACCTTATTTATAAAGAATGTCTGGCAGGTCTGTATGTAACAGTTATCCAGATTTTGATTGGGGGATAGATTCCTCAAAAAGAGGAAAATGACTGAAATCTGCCTCTCTTTAACTTTTCCCTGTTAATCCTAGGTTTCTCTCCATGAAATCAAGCAGAATGAAATTAATTCCATCCCTACATTATTATTTTTCAAATACTCTAAGCCAGCCATTACTTTCCTTTCCCCAAGTACTGTTGTTTCTAACTTAGCTTTAACAACAACTATATCTCTTTCAGGTGATCCTCAGTTGTTCTCTTTGAGACAACCTCCAGGTTGTCAGTGTCCTTTCTAAAATGAAGCACCATAAATTCAGCACAGTATTTCAGATGTTGTCTTAGCCAGGGTTGTGAATGATACAGTTACTATCTACCTGGACATACTTCTTTTAGGGTAGCCTGAAATAGGATTTTGGCTGCTTACTCAAATTTTTGATATTTTGAATTTACTAACTCTTCAGAGCTTGTTCTTTTCCTTTCACATAAATCCTATCTTTTCATGTCTTCTCTCAGTGGGAGACAAGCAATTGATTTTATCCCTAATACTGTGATTCCTTATTACTAGTACTCCAGACCATTGATTTACCACTCTTTACCTTGTACCCATGTTACACAATAATTCTGCTCTTTGGATTCTTACCACCATTGTCTATCATTGCCCAGTATGCATATCTATCTTCAGTGATAAATTTAGCAAGCATTAATTCAGTTTTTCTATATGGCAGATTTTATAGAGGTAATTTAGATTTAAGGTCCTGCCTTAGGTTTTTTTTTCCTTTTTAGTTTAAACAAGCAAGCATTCCATCTGATATAAGACAATTGTTTTGTTGTAAGTGTTGCTAGTAGGTGTGTCTACTAGGGATGTGTTTTTGTTTTTTTGTTTTTTTTGCTGAGGCAATTGGGGTTAAGTGACTTGCCCAGGATCACACAGCTAGGAAGTATTGAGTTTCTGAGGCCAAATTTGAACTCAGGACTTCCTGACTTCAGGGCTGGTGCTCTATTCACTGTGCCACCTAGCTGCCCCTACTAGGGATGTTTAAAAAAAAAAATTGTCTAGAGTAGTTCATTAAAACAACCATTAAAAGAATGAGGGTTTTTTTTTTTTTTTTAAACATACAGCCTTGTATAGTCTTAATCATTTATGTATTCCTCATTTTTAAGGTTCGGATGGCTCTGAAAAAAGCTGAGAAGGAATTTGAACTAAGAAGTAGTTGGTCTGTTCCAGATGCATTGCAAAAATGGCTTCAATTAACACATGAAGTGGAAGTACAGTACTACAATATTAAAAGACAAAATGCTGAAATGCAATTAGCAATCGCTAAAGATGAGGTATTTTTTTTTGTCTCTTAAGAACATGTTGATTTTGTTTCTTAATAAGACTGTTAAGGATGGCAATATTCTAACTTTCTAAGGTATAAGCGTGTCCTGAGTAACATTTAGTAGTAGGTTTTAAAAATTTACACTAAATTTAGAAGAATATGTATTTTATCAGAAGAAAATTAATGACAGCATAAAATCTTCATCATTATTATAAATGTTTTATACGGAGCTTTTCTCCTTTAGGTTGCTGCTTCATATCTGATTCAGGTTAGTAGTAACTGAAAGTTCTTATCTGACACCTTATTTAATTGTTTGAAATAAGACGAAATGTTAACTTGGTTTCTAGTAAACCCAAGTGCTTACTAACTCCCTCTATTGTAGTAGGGTCTCATTAATACTTTTTTTTTTGATGGCCTCAGTGGAACGATTCAGGTTTTGTTGTTGTTGCTGCTTGTTTGTTTGTTTCAGCAATACAAATTAGGAGAAAAGTCTTTAGAACAGGATTTTGAGTTCCATTGATTAATAATGCTTTTAGAGAAAGCATGCCTCTTCATTGTTCTATTTGTCATAAAATTGTTTTCTGAGTTACTAATTTTGTAGTAATTTCCATGATTATTAAATTTATTTTTAGCAAAATAAAACTTCATTAATGTGTAGGTGTTGTGTATAAATGTGCTTTAAGGTTGATGTTTAGATTCATTCTTTCTTTTTTGATGTTCTTAGGCAGAGAAGATTAAGAAAAAGAGGAACACAGTCTTTGGAACTCTGCATGTTGCACACAGCTCATCTCTCGATGAAGTGGACCATAAAATTCTTGAAGCAAAGTAAGAAAATTGGAATCAGCAATCTCTTTTAACATGATTTTTTAAAAATTGATTTACAAAGACATTTGCATCAGAATTTGGCATGTCAAATTGTACAAATTATGTGCTCTTGTAAGGTTTCATTTTTTTCCCTTTCCCAGTCTCCATAAATACATATGTTAATTATTTTACTGTGACCTCTTTATAATTAGTCACATTTGTTATTTCACATCAAATTCACTGATGAAAACTACTGTCTTAACTTTTCCCAGGAAAGCTCTCTCTGAGTTGACAACTTGTTTACGAGAAAGACTTTTTCGCTGGCAGCAGATTGAGAAGATCTGTGGTTTTCAGATAGCCCATAATTCAGGACTACCAAGCCTGACCTCCTCTCTTTATTCTGATCACAGTTGGGTAGTGATGCCCAGAGTCTCTATTCCACCCTACCCAATTGCTGGTGGAGTTGATGACTTAGATGAAGATACACCTCCCATTGTCTCACAGTTTTCAGGTAGGTTCTGTGCTTAAAATAATATAATAGATGATTATAATTAAAATAGTTAAAATTGATGATAGAATTTTTTTTTTTTTAAAAACAGCTTTCTAGTGTAGCTTTCTTTATCATTGCCTGACAATCTATTAATTCACTTTCTCTGAGGCTTTTCTCACATCGTTTAAGTACTCAGAATTCAAAAGTATAATTTGTGAAACCATCATATTACTGAATTTAAATAAACATTGAGAGATTTAAATGATTTGTCCAGGTTCACAAAATCAGGATGTACCAGAAGAAAATCTGAGTCCAGGTGTTCCTAACATGGAGACTGGCTCTCTTAACTATTGATGTAGGTAATCTATTGTGTCCATATTATTTGTGAGGAAATGGAAACTTAGAGAAGTCACCTGACAGAACTGGGACATGGTAGTCAGGTTTTCTGGCTCCAAACTCAATACTTGGTACTTATTCTTTAGCCTTAAAATAGATTTCTAATGAATCTATAGTAACGATGACTATAAATTACATTTTTATTCCATGTTCAAGTTTACAAAGTGCTTTGTACATATGTTTCTTTTTATTATCTTTATGACACCTGAGAGGTAGTTTCAGATATTACTATACATAACTTTGAAAATTTTAGCTATCAAATCAGAATATTTATAGTGAGAAAATATAGGGAGGAAGTAGAAATAAAAACAAGCTTGGTATTTTAAAAACAATTTATTGTATATGTAACAAAGAAATTTATTTCCAAAATTTTGTTTCTATTAAACATTTTATTCCTAAGGAGATAAATACATACATACACACACATATAAATGTATTTTGTGTGTGTGTGTACTTATATGCATATGTGTGTGTATATTCATCCTTAAATGAGTGAATTCATTTTTCCTTTGATGTTATATAATGATACCATCTTCAAAATTTGCTTTCCTGAAAGAACTGATGGAGTCTGAATGCAATTCTAAGTATACTTTTTAAAGCTCTCTTTATTTTTCTTGATTTTTTTTGGGGGGGGGAGCAAGAGATCTCTTTTCTTTCATATAGTAATATAGAAATATGTTTTGCATAAATGCACATATATAATCTACAGAAGGAAAGAATTTGAAACTTGAAATTAAAAAAATGTTTAAAAATTGTTTTTACATGTAATTGGGAAATCATTTTTTAAAAAGAAAGTAAAAGTGTATAATCCTTTTGCTAAGAATAAATAGGGAACCAAGAAGTATGATGCACATCTTGTTTCTGCCCCATGATACTTAATAAATGCTAGTTGAAAAATAACCTCACTAGTGATTCTGGCTTTCTAATAAGAAATAGTGAACTGTTGAAACTGTCTGAGCTGTTTTCTTTACTATATAGGTTGTTGTGAGGCTCAAATGAAATAAAGTGTGTAATGTCTTGCAAAACTTAAAGAGAATAAGCAAGCATTTTTTCCTTAAAGCTTTTTATTTGCAAAACATATGCATGGGTAATTTTTTAACATTGAGCCTTGCAAAACTTTCTGTTCCAAATTTTTCCCCCCTACTTCCTCCCCTAGATTGCAGGAAGTCTGATACATATTAAATATGTTAAAATACTTGACAAATAGAATATATGTATACATATTTATACACTTTATCTTGCTGTACAAGAAAAATCAGATCTACAAGAAAAAAATAAATCTGAGAAGGAAAACATAATGCAAGGAAACATCAGTAGAGAGCATGAAAATGTTATGTTGTGGTCCACATTTCACATCTCTCTCTCTGGGTGTATATGGCTTTCTTCACTGAACAACTGGAACTGGTTTGAAACATTTCATTGTTGCATAGAGCCATGACCATCAGAATTGATCATCATATAGTATTGTTGTTGCCATGTATAATGATCTCATAAGCAAGCATTTTTAAGTGCTTACTTTTTAAAAGTTAGGTACTATGCTAAGTGCTAGGGCTTTAAAAACATACAATCTCAATTTTTACTATTCTGGATAATCTTTGATGTCCAGAATATATATATATATATATATATATATATATATATATATGAAAAAGGTCTTCTTGATAAATTTCTTTATGGTGAATTTAAATTTTACCTTGCTTGCTACTAGAAAATTAGATGTGAAGAATGGAAAGATATAGACACCTTTAAAAAAATGAGCTTGAGGGTCAGCTAGGTGGTGCAGTGGATAGAGCACCAGCCCTGAGGTCAGGAGGACCTGAGTTCAAATATAAACTCAGACATTTAACATTCGCTAGCTGTGTGTCCCTGGGCAAGTCACTTAACCACATTGCCTCAATAAAAGGGGGAGAGAGAGAGAGAGAGAGAGAGAGAAAAAGGCTTGAGATAGAGTATTACAAAATTGCCTTCTTATAGTTATTTTTACATATAACTCTTTTTAAAACTTTTATGCTAGTTACAAACGAAAGGAACAGTAATAACCTAGAAAGATTATGTATCGTTGGAGTCAAAATGGTGGTGTAGACAGAAGCCGTAGAACTGAGTGCTCCTTTGGAAAAACTGCCCCAAACAGATGTAGAAGACACAGCAGATTGAGTCTTTATGGGGAAATCCAGAAAGACATCACGGGCCATTTGCACAGATCAGGTCAGGTCAGCTCAGTAGACTCTGGGCTGGGCTCCGGCCTGGAGGAGATTGCAGACCTGCACCAATGCCCCGCTGGGGGACAGAGGCAGCGTGCACCCAGTCCTTAGTCCAGGCAGGCTGAGGAGGAAAGCTGTTCCAAGGGCAGAGTTCTTGGGTAGGGAGGCTTTGGTGGTGTGCTAGCACCCTGAGAAAGGAGGAAGCAGCATTAGCGTAGATCAGCTCACAAGAGCAGTGTCTCAGTCCTAGTGTCAGGAGCCTTTCCCCAGCCCCCCCCCCCCCCCCCCTTGGAAGAACAACCAGGACAGGAAACCCAGACCAACTTAGGACCTGCATTTCCCGTTGCTCTGATCTAGAAGAGCTTTCCAAAATGAGTGAGAGGGACTGAGCTCAGCAATATTTCTGCTGTCTCTTAGAACAAAACCTGCAGCACTTAGAGCAGGAGGCCAGACTCATCACTTTTGGAGCATTAAAAAAGTGCTTGCAGTTGGGAGCCCAAGCTCTCCTTGAGATCCTGGAGTTGTAACACATCAGTGAATACCCTCAAGAAAGCAGCAGCAAGGCCAGTCCAGTGTCAAGGCAGAAGTTAGAAGGAGGCTGGAAGAATGAACAAATAAATTAAAAAGTCCCATTGTGAAAATGGTGACAACCTCAGGAAAAGAGAATGAGTTCAAAACATCTACAAGCAAAGCTGTGGAGAAAAACACAGCTTGGGCTCCAGTTCATCCAGAATTCCTGCAAAAGATAAAACAAGACTTTTTTTTTTTTTTTTTTTTTTTGCTGAGGCAATTGGGGTTAAGTGACTTGCCCAGGGTCACACAGCTGTTACGTGTCTGAGATCAGATTTGAACTCAGGTCCTCCTGACTTCAGGGCTGGTGCTCTATCCACTGCGCCACCTAGCTGCCCCTAAGACTTTTTTTTCTTAATGAACTTAAAAATGTTTGTTCAAATGAAATAAGAGTACCTGAGGACCAAATTGGAAAAGAAATGAGAACTGTGGAAGAAAGAATTTGAAAAGGATTCAAGAGCTTGGCAAAGGAAATATAAAATTGCCCCAAATAGCAAAGTCCCTGAAAATTCAAATGGACTAAATAGAAACCCCAAAGTTAAAATATTTGTATGGTCTTGGGCAAGGCACAGCTTTGGGCTTCAGTTTGTTCAACTTTAAACTGAGAACACTTTAAAGGGTATGTAATTTTATAGTGATGATGTGCATAGAGAGCTGACCACAGATTTAGGAAGTCCTAGCTTCCTCTCCTGTTTCTGACATATGCTGTGTGACTCTGGGCAAGTCCCTTAAGCTTTTAGTGTCCTTTCTAATGTAATAAATTAGTTACTAAGCAGAGGCCCATTTCCATTGGTCAATAGAATTTCCTCATCAGGAGCTCCCTAAATCAGCGAAAACATAATATTAAAAAAAAAAAAAAAAGGCATCAGTAAAATAGGACAAAAAGATTCCCTAATTTATAACTTTTTCAAGTTATATGATTATATTATCTGTATTTTGTTGTAGTGTCTGAAAAGATATATTTGTTTAAAATCAACCCCAAAATATGATTGCATGATTAAAGAAAGCCTCTTTAATACCTAGGACCATTAATGCTTTTGCAGTTGATAGAAGTATCCTTTAAATTATTTATTAAAGCAAAACTGTAAAATTTAATACTGTTAGTTACCTTTAACTTTAACATTGATAAATCAAGAATAGACAATTGATGATGTTAATTGCTCAGTTACTATATGCCCTTATTCATTTTATTTCTCTTGGCTTTTAAGCCAATTGCCATCAAAATAATTATTTATTTCTTAAAAACAAACAAACAAAAATCACTTAATTTTCTTAGGAGCAAGTGATGTTGGCCCAGAGGCAGAAAGCAAATGTGGTCAAGATGGTCAGAGTTTACCTCACAGTTCTCTCCTGTGTGTAAATGTGAATAAAGGCAGCTTGTGGTCGTGAGTGCAGTTTGAATCTTGTATGGGGAAGTGTTCTTTAAATATTTGATTTCCTTTTTTAGGGTCCATAACCAAACCTGCTGTATCATTAGCCAGAAGCAGCAGTCTCTGCCGTTCCCGCCGGAGCATTGTGCCATCATCTCCACAGTGTGCACACACTCAGCTTCCTGCCCACCCCCCTCATCCTCGGCATCCTCAGCACATGCAGCCTTCTTTGCCTTCCCCTGATCCTGATATTCTTTCAGTTTCCAGTTGTCCCGCTCTTTATCGCACGGAGGAGGAGGAAGAGGCCATTTACTTCACTGCTGACAAACAATGGTATGAGTAATGACTGATTATTTCAAACAGTGGTGGGGCTGAAACACGTGGAAATAGGACATGTAGAGGGGTCTTGCTCTGAGCTAGCATCCCCCCTCCCTCAAATGTGGCACAGCTGGCGTGGTACAGTATGCAAGAGCTCCTGATTGAGACCTGTGGGAGCTTGTCATAGCCACTCACCTTCATCGAGGCTCAGTTTTCTTAATAACAAGGAAATTCTCACCTCATTGTGAGGGTTACGTGAGACTGTATCTTGGAAATGGTAAAGCTCAGTCTAATTACAAAGAGGGCTACTGCTAATGGAAGTAATAGGAAATAAGACTTCTGTGAGTCTCTGTTTGCTTTTCTTTAAAATGAAGTGCTAAGACCACATGGTTTCTACTCTGATTTTCCAGTCTGTTACTAGCATTGTAATTACAATTGTTAGGAGCCTTTTATGCTAGGAGACTAGTCTAAACTATCTATATGTAGTACTTAGGACCATTGTTTCTCTACATTGCCCTAATTTTAAAAAATCTATCCAAAAAGTAACAGAGGAATCAGACTGACACAATTACAAAATTTCACTTAGTAGACATTTAAGCATTTACAAAGTTGAAAGAAAATTGAGTTAAAGTGATTATTAGAATAATATCATTAGGAGATAATAAATATTTCCTTTCCTCATTCTAATTCTGACCTTTTGAGAATCCAGATTGTCCAAATTGGCAAAAATTGATGCGATGAATTTTCTGTGTACTTCTGCAATAAAACGAGCTTTATACATAATAGAGAAAATCCAGGTATGTGGAAAACTCAGTTTAACTGGCTCAACTTAGTTGAATTACTTGATCTACAAATTTGTTTGGGTCTGTAGGGATAGAAACCTTCTGATATCTTATGAGGTTTAGTTTTATTAGGTTTTTATTGGATACTATCTTGTGAAATATTTTTAACCTGGGTTAGAATTTCACACACAAAGCAGCCAAATGACAGAGAGCAGCTGAGCCACATCACAAAATATCAAGTAAATTAATAGTTATAATGAAATAACTATCTGATTACAGAGGCTAGTGAAGGGACAGAAAACTAAACAGCCTCAGGGAATAATGACATGTGCCATTCAGTCACTGGTCATCCAGGCCTAGAGGAAGAACTGTAGTAGAGTCTCTGTCCAGTTAGTGTTGGTCCTGCCTTGGCTATTTCTCCACATGTGCACACACTGTCCCTTGCCTTTAAATTGTGCTGTGTTTCTACCAAATGAGATCATTTAGGTGCAAGTGCTTTGAAATGAAAAGTCCTGCTAAAGTAATCAATCCTATAGTTATTGATTTATGCCATGTTTTTCAAATAAAATTACAGTGAAAGAGTTTGTCTTAGAAATTTATAAGCTCACTAAGTTATCATCCATATGGACATGAGTAAAGCATATGGAAATGATAAGATGAAAGCATTAGATCCATGCACTAGTAGATCATGAGATAGACTTCATATGTTTTAGTATACCCTCCCCTAGTACAGGTTACTACATCTGTACCTTTAAAACAATTCTAACCTGAACTTTAACAAATACTATAAAAAAAAAATCAGCATGTCAATAAACATTGTACAGCCTCAGAGGATTGTACAGGAAATCCCAAATCTGCCATGTATTGCTTGCTTTTATTTTAAGACACACAATAAATTTAACCTCCAACTTTCAAAGCTCTTCTGCTTGTCTTTAATTTATTCTGTCTATTTCGTGTGTGTGTGTGTGTGTGTGTGTGTGTGTGTGTGTGTGTGTGTGTGTGTGTGGTATGGGGGGTGTTATCACACCCCCACAAACTCTTTCTTACTTTTTTCCCCCTTAAAAAATGTCTTATAACAAATATACATAGTCAAATAAAATAACATCCCATATTGGTCATGTCCAAAAATATTTATCTCATTTTGCATGTTGAATCCAGCACTTTTTTATCAGGAAGACAATATGACTTGTTAGATCAATGAAATGACTAAATGTGATTCCAGAATGCTAAGTTCCTAAGACTTTCAAAGTTGGCTTTATAATGTTGTTATTTTTTAAATTGTTCTCCTGGTTCTGGTCACTTCACTCTGTATTCAAACTGTCCCAAGTTTATCTGTAATTGTCCCTTTTATAATATCTTATTTTAAGATAATATTCTAATACATTCATACACCACAATTGGTTTATCCATTTTCCATTGATGTGCACGCTCTTAGTTTTCATTTCTTTGCCAGTACAAAAAAGAACCATTACATATACATACACATACACACTTTTCATAATACTTATCTTTCTTAACCGGTTTGATTTAAAAGAGAGCTATCCAGCATGATAGAATTCTTCTTTTTGGTCTTATATTATATTGAGGTAATGGTAGTCAGTCTATCTTTGGTCATTCTTTTTTTTTTTTTTTTTGATAACATGAATAATCCACTTCCTTTTCTAGTTGCCTTTGTCATTTTTTACACTGCATCTTGTACACATTATTGATAACAATGACTAGATATTAATATTAAATGTATATTAAAGATCAATATCTTTAGGTCATGAGATTATGTAGGATAGGGAAGAAACGGCTGTGGAGAAGGACCCTAGATCATTCTAAATATATTAGAAATGATTGAAACTAGAGTTTTGTTCCTTTAGGGATGTGTAGTTATAGTTATGCTTAAGGTTTAGTGACTTATTGAAAAATTGAAAAATCGCAATTAATTACAGAGTCCAGATTAAAATTAAGTTCTTCCTACTTCCTACTTCTCATCCAGAAAATTCCCTTAATTAATATGCAGGAGCAGTTGTTGTCCTATTCATTTTCTTGAAGAGTTACCTGGGAAATGGAAATGTTAAGTGACTTGCACAGGATCACAAAGTCAGTACATTTCTGAGGCTGGATTTGAGCCCAGATTTTCCTGAACCAGAGACTGTCTCTCTTTCTTATGCCTCTATTAAAATTGTAGGATGAAGCAAATGGGTAGCATTTCTGCTGATTACTGGAGAATGCTACTGTGGCAGGAGAAGGACTTTCCCAGGATAAGTTACGTGTGAATTTAGTTGAAATGATCCTCTACCAAAAAGGAGGCTTTTCCAACTCTAATTATACTACAAGAAATAAGTGATTACTCATGTCTTCAGCTTCCTCATGCTGTCACCTACCTTGTGCTTCTTAGGGCGAGTGGTAATGGTAACTTTGAGAGTATTCTCCTACATGGGGTCTTCAGACCTATAACTTGATTCAGACACCCAACCAATACTGGAAAATTGTCATGGTGCTGTACTCCCAAGAAATGGATGGATGGTTACAGGTGTGAGTTGTGAGAATAACAATAGCATAGAAGGTAGTTTATGAACAATTTCTTTTCTTAGCATTCATCTCTTTTTATATTCCATTTTTATCTTTTGTTACTCTTTGTCTTCTTGACTATCTCCCTTATTTTTTAATTACTCCTTTCTACCAGAAATACTTTCTCTTTTTCTTTACTTTTCTCAGGGATGAAAAGAAGCAATAAAAAAGAGTCATGAAGGAGTGGATATAGGAATATACCCATTTATTTATGCTCCTTTAATTTGAACATTTTAATGAGTAAAGGAGTTTGTTTTTTTTTTTTAATTTTGCCTCTTGTAGGTTAAAATTTTGATTTTAAGTTAACTGAGTGTCCTTAAAGTGTTGTGTTAGGCCAAACATTGTCTCTTCAAAAATATCCAGGGATCAGTGGTAGGAGGATGGAAACTGAGAAATGTTTGGACTATAAATGTAAAAATAAAAGACTTCCAATTTTTAAAAATCAAGGCAATAATTCTCATTTGAGGATTTATCCAGAAGAGATTCATGACTAACTGCAAATGTTTTCAGGTGCCATTTTCATTATGTGCCAACAGAAACTAAGAGTATAATCGGATTCTGAAAAAAATCAGGAGTTAGGATGACATTATCTTTCCCAAATAGATGCTTGTACCTGTGGAAAAACACATTTTCATTTGTTCTCATTGTTTGGTTTAACTTAATTTAATGTAGAATGTTCCAATGCAAATATCTATCCAATTTCTCCAATAAAATGTCAGTTAATAAGGCAATTTTGGAAGGAATATTTTTTTTAAAGATTTAAATAAGAGCAACCTGGCCAGTTTTATTTTATATGATCTTCCCCTTTAAATGATATTGTCTTTAACATGCTTATAACTGTGTACTTTTATGCATTTCAATTGATTCTGCTTTTTTTGAATGAATGAAACTGAGTTTTCCACTGTAAATTTTTAACTGTCCAGTTGACCAAATAATTTAGCAACAACTGGGAGAGGGAAAATGGAGAAAACAATTTTTCAAATGCTGTACTTTGAAATATATGTTAAACAAGACAGTGATTTATAGCATATCTTAAAAAAAACTGTTTAGAATGTTTTTACGTTAGGTGATCCTGTTTCCAATTTGTTATAAATTGTTTTCAGATTAGAAATAAAACTATTTTAGCATTTCCTAAACAAAACATCAGATTTTTACATTTTTGCAAATAACATAAACTTTAATAATGAAGATTATTCTTGATTTGGTTATTGAAACTTGTGGAATTCACTTTCAATTACCCCCCCCTTCAAATTACAGTAAATTAGCTGTAATTATATGGATTAATTAGAATGTCATCTTTTCTTATCAGAATTTTATCTCTAGCTTTCTTGTTTTGATTTTGTCTCATTCAGGGAAGTAGCAGATACAGCTTCAGAATGTGACTCCTTAAACTCATCCATTGGAAGAAAGCAATCTCCACCCTCAAGCCTTGAGATGTACCATACGTTGTCTCCTCGAAAAATATCGAGGGAGGAACTCTCACTGGAAGATTCATCCAGAGGAGACTCACCAGTAACTGCTAATATTTCCAGGGGCTCTCCTGACTGTATAGGTCTGACAGAAACTAAGAGTATGATCTTCAGTCCTGCAAGCAAAGTGTACAATGGGATCCTGGAGAAATCCTGCAGCATGAACCAGCTTTCTAGTGGTCTGCCTGCTCCCAAACCTCGCCACACTTCGTGTTCTTCAGCCAACAATGAAAGCAAACCCATTCAAGAAATTCCACACGTCCCCAGGATAAGCAGCATCCCCCAGGACCTTTGTCAGAATGGGGAGAAGAGCAAAAAGCCATCCAAAATTAAAAGCCTTTTTAAGAAGAAATCCAAGTGACTTGGCTGGTAGAAATCCCTAAGTGTGGCGTCATTAAACCTTTCTTTATCTTTCACTTAAATTTTTTTGTTATTTTAAAATTTTAGGAATGTAATTCCATTTGGGCTTTCCAGAATGAATGCCATAGTGGAATGCCCTTAAAGGCAACTGTTTGCTTATTAAAGTGACTCTACCATCATCATACCAGCTGTCACTGAAAAAAATCATTAAAACATTGAGACAGTTTACAGTTACTCCTGCCTATTTATTTCTGCTTTGTTATTAGTTATGTATATAAAAAAAGTTTTTTGAAAGCCACTTTGGACTTGTAAGCTTTAATGGACTAGTAAGCCGGCATGGGCTTGCAAAAATTTCTTGTTTACCAGAGCATCTTCTTATCTTTCCACAGAGTTATTTACAATACTGGACTAAGTTACTTAAAAGAAGTAAAACTAATTGCACTACTGTTTTCCAGACTGGAAAAAAAAAATCTCTGCAAGTGAAACTGTCTAGGGCTTAAAAAAATGACAAAGTTGAGGAGGCTGTTTTCACTTTTAAATCTAAATGGGTTTTTAAGTAGAACCTAGGATTTCTAACTAACTTGATTTCTGGAAATGGAAACCCACACTTTTATTATGGGAAGCTTCTTTAGATGCATTTATTACTCTAAAGTCTCAAGTCCTGCTGTAAAGATCATGGTTTTTGTTTCTGTCGTTTTTTCCCAAGGGCTTTCACTGTGATTTTACTGCATTGCAGGCTGTATGGTAAAAGATATAAATAATTTAATGAGCGGAGATTCTTGATTCTTTTTGCAAGTGACAAACTTGGAACTTTATTGAAGGACTTAAACATTCACAAACTTAAACTGGGATGGGGGGACTATGGGCACTTGTTTACAGACTTTGAATAACTACAAAGGATATTTGGTTTGTGAAACTTTGTACTGTGGAAAAGATAATAAATTGGAGACATTATTGTGTGGGATTGTGTTGATTTATCTTGAGGATGACACGCCACTTACACAGTTATATATGGCTGCTTGAAAACTGTGCTAAACTTCTTTGTTCTTTTCGTTGCCATCTAAATAATAGTGGCATTTTAAAAGTTGAGTTTCCTAAAAAAATTTTTATCTTGTTTTATAATGTATATAACATACAGTGTTAAATGTTTTAATATTAAGTCAAACATGCATTTAGACTGCTGTAATTTATTAATTTGGGGTTCATTAAATTGTTATCGCAGGTGTAATTTTCAGGAGGAATGATAGCTTTAGTTGGGTTACTTATAAAAGTTAAAGTTAGAGCAATAAAATGTGTAGAATTTGGGATTTTTTTTTTCCCTTCCCATCTCAGCACTTAAAAAAAAAAAAATCAGATCTCTTCAGTATTGTGTATGCTTGGATGAAAGATGTATCCTGCATTGTCTGGATGTCAGTTTGTTGCATATCATGGGTATTCCCCCCCAAAAAAAACAACAAAAAACCAAAAACATAAAGGTGTTTAACTGAGCTTTTCTATTAAGATTACATGAAAATGCTGATTGGTAAACAAGAATTTTCACTCCAAAGAAATGCTTTCACTTACATGAATCTTACTAGTTGAAATCTCATGTAATTTTAAAGTTACTAATTCTATTTAGTACTTATTTAAGGTCAAGTTAAAAGTTTTCTTAAGAATAGAATTTGAATAAGTGATTTCTTTTAGCTTTTAAGGTGCTTGATCTACAAATTCCAGAATGAAGGTAAAAAACAGTGAAATAAAACAAAACAAAACAAAAAACCCTGTTAACTACGATTAGGATATACTGACTTAAAGGGTAAAGCAAAGAAGTAAGAGTAGGGTTCAGTGTTGAAGAGATATTATGAAAATAAAACATTATGAAGGTGAGGTGAAAGTTCTGAAGAAGGGCTTAAAGACTAAAATGATTTCTATACCCAAAATTCACTTGGCCTTTATTAGGCAGACCTTGAAAGCCAGCCCCATCTTACAGTGATTGGTAATTTTCATTCAGCTGGCAACTTTGGAAAATGAACATGGACTTTCTGTCCTTACCAGTGAAAACTATCTACATGGAAAATAATTAAATTAATTCTTTAATCTCAAGTCCTTTTTTTTGTTGTTGTTGTTTTGTTTTTTTTTGTTTTTACAGGCAAGGAGTTTATTAGAAGTTTTTTAATGATTTACTTCTTTGAAGCAATAAAAGTTTCATTTATTTAGAACTTAGAATACATTTTTCAACTTGATGTAATTAATTTGAATTCCACATTATTTGCATAAAGGCTGGGTCTGAGTTTAGTGAACATGACTCATTTATTTACTAGCATGTTAGGTAGTGTGATTACATTCACAGGTAGCATGAGTCAAATATATAAAAAATTAGAAGTGCCTTTGTTTTATATTCAGGTTACTAGGCTTCATCAGTGGAAGCTCAGTATTCTGAGTGTTGCAATATCAGTGATATGCTATGAAGAGTGTATTAACTATAACCAATCCCAAATTGAGATTCAACTATAATTAAAATTTGTAATTTTATTATATTTCTTCAGATAGTTTTAATAGGTTTCCTTCGAAATTTTTGGAAAATGACAGAGGAAAATGCAGATTGGCATTCAACTAGTTTATGCAGTGGTTTCCAAATTGATGTTAGGGTCATATTTGAAGACTCATATCTTATAAGATATTGAATCCCCAGTCAGATTTGGAAAAATTTCAGAAGATAAAAATGAGAAACTGTCAGACTTTTTTTTTTTTTTTGGTTACTATACATGTAGGTCCAAACTAAAGAGAGGTTAATCCATAAGTTTATTCCTGAGCTCAATTTGAAAAGCATTTTTAAATAGAAACGGTATGATAGGTACCAGGTTTCTAGGGCAATCCACAAAAATTTTTTTTCTAATACTGCTACTTAAGTTACAAAACCCCCCTAAGTAGAACGCTTGTTGTTTTCCTATGATCACAGAAAGAAAGAAATATAAAAGTATAGATAATAGGTCACAGAACCGAGGACAGTAAGGCTCAAGAGAATTCCTCACTCCTACAGCTTTCCTGGCAGAGTACTAAGTAATAATCTGGGAAACAGGAAAGTACCTGGATGGTAATTTTAAATCCTCCATTACTTTAGCTAGTCAGTAGATTACAAATCTTCAAGATATACAACCCTTACCTCCTTTGTTTAGATAAATATATAATTTGCTTCATTAACATGTTACTTTCATTTATTAAGGGGAGAAGTGATCCTTTAAAAAATTAAAAACAGATTTCATTATTTTTCCAGTTACATGTAAATATAGTTTTCAGCATTCATTTTCATAAGATTTTGAGTTATAATTTTTTTTCTCCATTTCTTACCTCCCTTGTCCCCAAGACAGCAAGCAATCCAATTCAGGTTATACATATACAATCATTTTAATCATATTTCCATTAAATATTGCATTTGGTTTTAACAAAAGGACATATATTTCTTCCTCTTCCCTCCCTTTAACTTCACTCCAATCCTTACCCTTCTGTGTGTGGGGGTGGGGAAAAGAACCAAAACTCTTTTACAAATAGATATACTAAGTCTGTTATCTATCTATCTGTCTATTTATCAATCTAAAGTCTTACTCTGAACCCTAAATGTCAGAAAGTAGATATTATGCTTTATCATCAGTCCAGTGCTCTGGAGTCCTGGTTGGCCAATGCATTGATTATAGTTCTTAAGTATTTCAAAGTAATTTGGTGGGGTTTTTTGTCATTGTTATTATGTGTATTGTTCTTGTTCTGCTCACTTTCCACTCAGCATTAATTCATACACGTCTTAACAGGTTTCACTGAAACTGTACCTTTCATAGTTTATTAGGGCATATTCATTTATTTTCCAATTTCCTGCTTGATGGACATTCCCTTTATTTCCATTTTTTTTTTGTATTTGTTTGGGTGTCTATCTCCGTATGTATGTGTATGAATATGTATGTATGCATATTTATATATAGTTGACTTTTTATATTTGATCTGTTTGGCGGTATGATCTTCATTTTGTACAGTTTCTTATTCTATGGAGTAAAAACTCAGAAACGTTCCTGTCAACCTAAGAAGGTTATAGTCTGTCAACAGACTTTTTTCTCCAGGACCAGTCTCTCTGAGTTCAGAGAAGCTCATTATCAAAAAGACTGACCAGAAAAAAAAAATCAAAAAGATTGACCAGAAAAAAATCATGCAGTGTTATCTCCTAAGGTATGAAAGGATTTCAACTTGGATTTGGGGGGGGGATATACCCACTCTGATGAAGTCACAGATTTATATAAGTTTGACAAGAAATCAAGATTTAGGGAGTAGGTGATTATCATAATGTGAAATTTGAGTTTGAAAACACTTAAAAAATTTTGCAAAGAGCTTAATAGACTTAAAAATCAGCTGGAAGATGTTTACTGATTTATTTAAACTTGACTTAGTGTTATATTTTAATAAATTGTTCTTTTTATTCAAAAACAAATGAAAGTACTTGAGTTTTTTTAAAGCTACTACCCTTTGCATCTGACCTCATTCAGAGATGTTTCCTCATACTTGAGTCCAAGATGACCTAGTAGAAGCTTTTGTTCCACTTGTAATTGTAGCTGTTGTCTTATTCATCACTATACTACCAGAAGTAATTACTAAATGAAAAATTGTATTGTCTGCCTTTTAATCCATATTATTAAAAACTGAGTCATAATTTAAAAATAGCTTTATAGGTTTATACTTGGTCTTAGAAATACTACTTTATAATTGTATCTTATAGGCAACTTAGTATCTAGTTGAAGTTAAGAATTCAATTGAAGTTAATAAACTTTGGTCACCTATGCTAGATAATGGGGCACACAAAAGCATTGTAGTTTGCTTCCAACTATGGTCTGTTCCATTATATTGCAACATGTACTTTCCTAAAAATCACCATGCTTTACAAAATTATGTAATAAAAACAATAGAGCTTAAGGGGGAAATGGAGCTAAAAGGATGACATTTCACTTTGTCAGTGAGAAATAGACAGGAACCTAATAAAATTGATTGCATAGGTAGATACATGTTAAATGATTAAGAAATACATAAATATTATAATAAATAGTGATAGTAGCTGGTTTCTGGCATAAATGCAAAATTTGTGTGATGCTCAAATTTTCTGATAGATCAATTACATTGCAACAAATTTTGAGAGAAGTGCTAAATTAGAACTTTTGTAGTTTTACAATTAAGTGAACAGGATGACACAACTATAATACAATGTTAAAAAGCAGACATATTTTTGAGAAACACAGTGACATGGGAGTAGAGAGGAGAAAAGTTCAAATTAGAAGTTGTAGCAATAGCTTATATTTATAAACCACTTTTTGTTATCACAGTAACCCAGAGATGAGCAGTGTAAGTAATAGTAGCACCATTTTACAGATGTGGAAATTGAATTCGGTTACATAGCTAATCAATAGCATAGGAAGGGCTAGAATAACGCCTTCAATTTCAGTTCTTTTTTCCACTAAGTAAGATTATAGGAGGAAAAGTACTTGAATCAATCTGATATGTTAACAACAGATCATTTCTGGTCTTCCATAAACTAATAGTTCTTGTTCAACCAGTAAATTGACAATTTACTTGTAAGATGTTTGTTTGCTAATGTTTAACAAACCTATTTTAATTACAGTTGTTACAGTCAGTGATAGAATCTAGTGTAGAAAAGGAATCTCTGTCTAGTTAAGGTTGGGAAAATGTATATTAATGTGTTAGCTGTTTCAGCATGTAATGATGTATTTCGATAACTAATATACATGTGACGTTCATTGTGTTAAGTATTATAAATTATCTAAATTTGAAATTTGACATGCTTATATAGCCAACCAAAGACTATGTCCTAACAAAGTTAATTGTTGACATCATTGTTTTTTAGATAAAATTTTGATTGGTCCTGTATGAAACCAGTTGTATAAGATAATTGTACAAAGTCACATTAATTTCAAGATTTCCTCAAGCTTTTGGTCTCGAAGAGAGGAAAAGCTTAGGTTTCCTTAAGTTCCACCATTTCACTTTTAAAATGAGAAAATTGGACTAGGTGAATGGCCTTTTGGGTTTCTTCCAATTCTGTGATCCCTGATTTGATTACAAAGCCAGAAAAGTCTTCTTTCTTTGGGGTGGCTCTGCATAAGAATGCATGTGATATAGCCCTATAATTTAAATGAACATTGGAAGGATAGAAGCACTCATAGGTCTTTTCAAAGGCTTGAAAAGTATGTGCTAAGCTTTACAAAAGCTTTCTGCCCCAGAATTCAGCAGCATGTGCCAAATTGTTTTTTGGAAATAGTGTTTTGTTTTTCAATTATATTTGTAAAGATAATTTTCAACATTCATTTTAAAGAAAATTTTAAGTTCCAGTTTTTTCCCTCCCTCCTATTTCCTTTCCCCAAGTTGGTAAGCAAGCTGATGTAGAATACATGAACAATCATGTCAACATATTTCCACATTAGTTATGTTGTGAAAGAAGAAACAGAACAAAAGAAAAAAGCTATGAAAACAACTACAAAGGTGAAAATAATGTGTTTTGATCTTCATTCACACTCCATAGTTCTTTTTCTGGTGATGGAAAGCATTTTTCACCATGAGTCTTTTGGAATTGTCTTGGATCATTACATTGCTAAGAGTTGTCTATTGTAATTGATCATTGTATCATGTTGCTGTTACTGTGTGCAATATTCTTCTGATTCTACTCATTTCACTCAACATCAGTTTATATAAATCCAGATTTTTCTATAATCTGCCTGTTCATCATTTCTTATAGCACAGTAGGGATTCTTTTACATTCATATACCACAACTTGTTCAACTCTTCCCCAATTGTTGGACATCGCTTCAATTTCCAATATTTTGCCACTACAAAAAGGGCTGCTATAAATATTTTGTACATGTAGGTCCCTTTCTCTTATTCATGGTCCTTTTGCGATAGAGACTAGTAGTGGTATTGGTGGATCAAAAGATTATCATAGTTTTGTATTCTTTGGACATAGTTCAAACTTGCTCTACAATCAGATCAGAACTTCATCACCAATGCATTAGTGTCCCAATTTTCCCACATCTCCAAAATTTATTTTCCTTTTCTGTCATACTGTCAATCTGATAGATATAGGGTGGTACCTTGGAGTTGTTTAATTTGCATTATTAATCAATAATAATTTAGAGTATGTTATATGATTATAGATAGCTTTAATTTCTTTATATGAAAACTGCTTGTTCATATCCTTTGACTACTAATTGGGGAAAGATTTGTATTCTTATAAATTTGACTCAGTTCTTTATAAATGTGGCCTTTATCAGAAACATTTGCTGTAAAAATTGTTCCCCATCTTTCTGCCTTCATTCTAATCTTGGTTTCATCGGTTTTGTTTGTGCAAAACTTTTTTTACATTTAATGTAATTGAAACTGTCCATTTTAGATTCAATATGTAATGTTCATATCTTCATATGTTCTCTGTCTTTGGTTTTGTCATAAATTCTTCCCCTCTCTATAGATCTGATAGGTAAATCTTTGTTTTTTCTCTAATTTATTATTGTAAGCATTTAGAGAGAGAAAACTTCCCCCAAGTACTGCTTTCACTGTATGCTATAAATTTTGGTGTGTTGTCTCATTATTGTTATTCTCTTTGATGTAACTATTTGTTTTAATGATTTGTGATTTGACTCATTATTTAGGATTAGATTATTTGTTTCCAAGTAACTTTCAATCTCTTTCCATGGCCCTCTGTGACATGTAATTTTGATTTTATCATGTTCCAAAAAGGAGGCATTTAATATTTCTTCCTTTCTGCATTTGAATTTGAGGTTTTTATGCCTTGTAATGGTTATTTTTTTTTGTTTAGTGCCATGTACTACCAAAAAAGTTATATTCCTTTCTCCAGAGGTCTATCAGATCTAATGTTTCTAAAATTTTAATCACCTCCTCAACTTCTTTCTATTTTGTAGATAGATTTACCTAGTTCTGACAAGGGATTGAGGGTCCCCACTAATCTAGTTTTCATGTATATTTCTTCCTAAAGCTCATTTAATTTTTTCTCTAAGAATTTGGATGCATACATACTCATAAACACATACATATATATACATATATATACATACACTTGGTGCATATATATTTAGCACTGATATTACTTCATTGTCTATAGTAGCTTTTAGCAAGATGGAGTTTGTTTCCATGTCTTATTTTAATGAGATGTATTTTTTTCCTTTGCTTTGTCTGAGATCAGGATTGCTACTCTGCTTTTTTTTTTTAAACTTCACCTGAAGCATAATGTATTTTCATCCAGTGTTAAGGAAACCACCTGCTAGTGACTGCTGGGTGTTATGGGAGCTACCTGCTAGTGGCTGCTGGGGATCTAATTCTGACCATCAGAATAGATCCCTTCATGTGAGAGGATGATAACAATGCAAGAAAATTGAGAGGCAGTTGCATTATCTGGCCTCTCTCCTCTACCCCCTTGCCTCCAATTTATTTTATTTCCTATCCACAAGGAACATTGGAGTCAGCAAAGGCTGATTTGCAATTCCTTCAAGTGTGCTATAATTCACAGCTGTGGGGGCTTTCAGAGAATCGACCTGCCCTTTCACATTTAGGCATGGTCCTTAACAATCCAGCTTTTACCTTTACTCCATATGTGTTTTTCTGTTTTAAATATATTTCTTGTAAATAGCATGTTTGTAGTATTCTGGGGTTTAATACATTCCATTTGTTTCTCTTTTATGGAAGAATTCATCCCATTCATGTTTATAATTATGATTACCAGCTGTGTATTTCTCTCCTCCCTATTTTTCCTATTTATACCTCTCTCTGCTTCCCTCAATCTGTGTTCCCCCCTTCTACAGCTTACCCACTCAATTTTCTTTTTCCCCTTCAACTTCACTATAGAGTGAAATAGATTTCTTTATCCAACTGAATGTGTATGTTATTCCCCTTTTGAGCCAAATCTGATGAGAGAGAGGTTCAAACAGTGTTCACTCCCTTCCTTCTTTCCCTCTCTTTTTTTTCATGTGATATGATTTATCCTAGTCTGCCTCCTCCTTTCCTCTTTTCCCAATATAGTACTTTTTTCATGCTTTAATAATTTTTTAAATTTTATCATCACAGCAAATTTATCTTATACCCACATTCCCTGTTTAAGCATATCTTCTTATTGCTCTAATAAAGATACAGTTTTAAAGATTTACAACTATCATCTTCCTTTGTAGGGACTAAAATTTTAACTTTATTGAATATCATTCCCCCCTTTTTATCTTTATGCTTCTCTCGAGTCTTGTATTTGAAACTCATGTTTTTTGTTCTGCTCTTGTGTTTTTATCAGGAAAGACTATAAAGTCCCCTATTTCACTGAGTAGCCATTTTTTACCCTGGAAGATAATTTTCAGTTTTGCTGGATAGTTGATTCTTGGTTGTTATCTAAGCTCCTTTGCTTTCCAGAATATCATATTCTAACTCCTCAGATCCTTTAATTGGAAGCTGCTAAGTCCTGTGTAATTCTGACTGAAGCTCCAAGAAGTTGAAATTATTTCTTTCTGGCTGCTTGCAATATTTTCTCCTTGACTTCATAGTTCTGGAATTTGTCTACAATTTTCCTTAGTTTTCATTTTGGGATTCTTTTCAGGAGGTTGATTGGTGGATTTTTTTTCAATAATGTTTAAACTCTCTAGTTCTGTGATATCATGGCTTTTTCCTTGATAATTACTTAAAAGTTGATGGCCAGGTTGATTTTTTTTGTTCATGGCTTTCAGGTAGTACAGTAATTAGTAGATTGTCTCTCTGGGATCTATTTTTCTAGGTCAGTTTTTTTTCCAATGAGGTATTTTACATTTTCTTCTATTTTTTTTCATTCTTTTGCATGAATTCTTGACTGATTCTTGATGTCTCTTACAATCATTAGTTTCTATTTGTCCAATTCTAATTTTTGATGATTTTTTTTTCAATTAGCTTTTTCACCCCCTTGTCTATTCAGCTAATTCTACTTTTAAAGGAATTGTTTTCTTTAGTCAATTTTTGTGCCATCTTTTCCATGCTATTGACCCTTTTTCATAATTCTGCTGTTTAACTTTCATTTCTTTGCCCAATTTTTTTAAATCTCTCTTACTTGATTTTTAAAATCTTTTTTGAACTTTTCCAACACGAATTTTTTGGGCTTGAGGTCAGTTCATATTCCCCTTCAAGACTTTGCATGTAGGAATTTTTATATTGCTCCTCTTCTGAATTTGTGTTTAGTTTAGATTCTTCTCTGTTGCCATAGTAGCTTCTGATAGTTGTGGCTTTTTTTTTCTCATTTTAAAAAGTTGAGCTCTGCTCCTAGCATACAAGGAACACTATCCCAGGCTTCTTGCACTGGGGGCCAGGGGCTGGTTACTGATTTTTTGTGTTGGCTCTTCTGGCCTAGTCTCAGCCTATTGTGTCCTGGCTTCTGGGCTGGCAAAAACTTCCTGTGCTGGGGCTAGCCTCACAGCTGGCGTGTATTGTACCACGGTCTACTAAGCCAGGACCATGGGACTGCAAGTACTGATCTGTGCTGTGGTTAAGAGCCTCCCACTAACCGCTGCCTCCTCTGGGCTACCTTTCCTGAAATCCTGCTAAGTTATCTTGGACATGAAAATTATTTCACTCTTTCTTTTTGTGGATTCTGTCACTCCAGACATTCTGTCATTCCAAACAGTGACACGAATTCTAAAATTCCACTTTCACCCCAGACTTCTTTTAGAGGCTTGATTTAATGTTACTTTCAAGGGAAACTGGGGAGAGCTCAGGGAACTTCCTGGATTCTCTCTGCCATTTTGACTTCATCCCCCAAATTATTTTTATGACCTAATGAAATGTGTTAGATTACCAGGAAATATTTCAAAAGGGAGGGGGCATGATGAGCCACATAATCAAATTTTGGAGACCACTCTTAATTCATCTGGAGGTTATTTCCTAGCCCTACCCTTGAGCTGTAGAATTAACATATCTATGGTAGAAGCTGGATAAAATGATTCTCCTTGGTTCTGTTTCTTTACTGAATTACCTTATAATTCAGCTCACATTTTATTACTTTCAATAAACTTTGCCCCTTGACTAGGGAAAAAAAAAAAGGAGTAGTCAGCATTTGGGATCCCTTTTAAAGCAGTGTTATTTCTCTTTCCCACATTTTAAGTGTTTGTTTTACCACAGTTCTATGAGGAATCATGGAAATGATGATGTCTTGATTCTTATGTGAATTGGATTAAAATGAATTGTTTGGAGGGTCTCTTTTGATTAGATCTTGACATGTGACTATTAATTAAAGGGAACCTCTGGTCAAGAAAATTCTTAACACAGATTGACACCTGTTTTGCAATTTATAATTTTAGTTTCTTGAAGCAATGAAAGGTTAAATGATTTGTTAAAAAACAAATCTTTAAACCAGTAAATGTTAGCAATGGTGCTTGGGCACTAACCTCAAGGCTAGTCCTTTCTGTATTCTGATGCTTGTTTCATAATTGAATCCCAAATTAAATGCCTTTCCTCACTTTACAAAGTATCAGAATTAGTTTGACACTAGCACTCAGACATATCTTCCCATCCCAAGTCTTTATACATTTCACCATATTACATTTCTGTAGCTAATAAGATCCATATAAAGGGTTCAAACACATGACCTGCTGTTCCCATTTTTTCTTTTCATTCTCCACTTCTAAGATCTTTCTTTGTGTAGAATAGTGTCCTAGAAAATGACAGGTGATATCTCACTTTAGTTTAAAATGGCTTCTATTTTTTACTCCTTGCTATTATGTTGATGTCTGTATGCTAGAGAGTAAGAGTGCCTATTTAGGCTTTCTAAGCCCTTAGTTTATAATCAATAGTCTAAGGGTTTACATTTTATGCTACTCCTGGATATATAGATATTTGAAATAGGTATGCAAATCAAACATTTATTGTTGATAAATTATAATTTCATGGCTCTCCACAGTAAGTTATGAAACCCTGAATGGAGTCTTCAACCACAGTTTTAAGAAGCTGGGCCTTATGTGACATATTCCTTTTGCTCTTGGGTCTCATTAGAATAACCTTTAAAATCTTTGTTTTAAACTGAAAGTCATTCCCAAGCAAGTTTTTATTTTTTTCCCTAGAATTTTATTATTGAATTACAAGGCAACTAGCAACAAAAGACAGTGGAAACCAAGATTGTTATGTTTTTGAAGTTGTTCTCTCAGCATAAGCCTCTGATGCATTTGGGGGAGGAGCAGTTCTGTGGAGAAACTTTGTTTATTCTGCATGGGTCTAAATATAATCTTTCTAATTGATGCTTCATTTTTTAAACTTTGTTTTGCTGGATTTTAAGTGCTTGAGTCATCCAAGCATGTTAAATACTTGGTATGTTTGAATCCTGACAATGCTAGAAGTTGTTAAAATCTTTGAGAATACTTATTAAATAATATTACACTGTTCACTTTTAAAATAATTTCTATTAATGGATCCAGTCATGTTGTTGCTATCCCTTGCTGTAGCCTTGAAGAATAATGACACCTACTCTGTCTCCTATTGAAAGCAGAAGGCAAAATGTAGCAGAAATTATCAGTTTACAGGTTAGAGTAAGGAAAAATGTTCTCCACCCATGTTTGTTCTTTGTCCCCAAACTCTCCCTTCTTCCCCTGGTCTCCTTTCTCTTTCTCTGTCTCTTCCTTTTCTTTCTTTTTCCTTTGCTTCTCTGCTAGCCTTACTCACTGAATGGACCATGCCTCAGTCAAAGTGAGACCTGTTCAAGACTTTAGCTTAAAAAAAAAAAAGGCCAAGGTCTCCCACTGCATCTGGGGCCATCTCCAGGGGCCAGATCCAGATCCAGAGGGAGACAGGGGATCGTGCAGAGTTGTGGCAGGTACATAAGCCCTTGGTATAGAGAGAAAGGCAACGAATTCTGCTCTTATGAGCTCTCAGTCAGCATGCAAACAACTGTATAGGATATTTTCATGATAAATTGGAGATAATCAGCTGAGAGAAGGCACTAGAATTAGAAGGGATTGACAGAAACGAGTGGCATTTTAGTTAGAACTTGAAGGGATTCAGAAAAGGCAGGAGATGGAGATGAAGAGTAGAAGAATTATAATAGGGATTATTTGAACTTGTCCGATGACCTGCCCCACAGATACTTCTATGGTCTTTTGGCATCTAGTTTCATGTAGAGGTATGGTGAGATGTCCCACTGCTTAGCAATCCTTTGTATACTCAGAGGACTTTTTCCTCCAGAGACGTCGTTTAATCATTGCCAAACACAGAGTTTAGTAACTGATGTCTAAATACTCTCTGTGTATCTTTTGGGGATCCTTGGAACTCCATGATTTTGCTTACACAAGGATCCAATTACATCATTTTCTTTCCTGAATATTTTTTCCAATGGTTTACATAGGGTCCCATTTCAATCCCTAAGTGTTCTCAGAATCAAAAATTCTTGGGGAAGACCCATGAACAAAATTCATTTTCACACACAAACAATGCATAGCAGTCCTACACTTTCTAGGTTCACAACTGCCTTGGTGCTTGCAAAGGTACGGAATGAGCCCTCAGATATTAACTTTGTTGTCCGGTTTTCTGCTTGACAGAAGTACCTTAGTACAGTTTGGAGGGAGAGCTCACACCCCAAAAAACACAGACATAGTGGGAGCACATTGTGGGAAAATGGTGCTGATAGACTTGCCACAAACCTTCAATTTGTAAAAAAAAATGCCATCTGCAAAGTGCAATTAAAAGAGGTGTTTAGAAAGACCTATTCTGGGTGATTCTGGGATCTTAACTATGATATTATTGAGAGTAATTATTTTGTATTTAACTTATTCAATTATTCAAATTCTTTCAATTATTTAATAATTTTGAGAATAACAAGTTAAATTTGCCTAGAACAAGAAAAAAGAAAATGTACCCTCTTCCTTTGCAGAAGTGGTGGGATTAAGGGTATGAAAGCAAATATATGCTGTCAGGCATTGTAAATTAGTTTTATTTAACTCCTTTTATCCTTTCTGTTACAGCAAATAGATCTCTGGAGGGTTATATTTGGAAAGCATGCAATGTCAAAACAAACAGTTTTTAAAAATAATCTACATTTACATCAAAAGGCATTCCTTAGAAAAATATAAGAAATGAGCAGTCAGATTTTCACGTTATTGTTTAGTAAATCCCCTCTTTATAATCAACTAATTGACTAACAAAAATGAAAAACAGAATCCAATGTCACTTGCTTTCATTTAAAAAAAACATACTTAGTAGAGAAAAATGTCATCTTAAAGATTAACAAGTCTCTTGCATGTCATTCAAAATTACATGAAAGGTAAGAAAAATAGAGTAACTTTTTGAAAATCGACCTTTATATTATTAAAATTAAACAAGAACTATGCTCATCAAGAGCTTAAGTCATTCTCATGGTCCTATGTGGAGTTCAAATGAAAGATTCATAATTGATGATGACATTTTCCAGATGCTCCTATTAATGGATGACATTGGGCTGATTGCATCATGTCTTAGAATATTATCAAGTCTACTTTGTGACTTTCAGGCCACAGAAGAATTCAGCCCAACAACTCAGATGAGAATTGGTTGGTTGTTGTCCTTCGTACCTAAAGAAGACAAAAATGGTTAAAGAATGACCTGTCCATAATGCAATGACAGCTAATGATTGTATAGCATTTACTATGGGCTTGGCTGCCTCTTAGATCTGGTCCTTCATTTGGAAGGGTCATCCACTGGGTTGGATCACCAGTACTACTTATCTTGACATTTCCTTTACAAGTATTACATTTGCTTTACGAGTGTTGAATTATTTGATCCTTATAGCAATTCTGAGAGGTAGCTTCTAATGTTACCCCTCTTTATAGGTGATAAAATTGATTCAAATGGACTTAAGTGACTTGCCCAGGTGATGCCATTAGTAAGGATCTGAGCCCAAATTAAGTCAGTCTATCCACTATGGCACCACCTAGCTGCCCTTCCATATTTTTAGCCCTTTCTGCCTAGAATAATACACAGACTCTTCTCTTGGTGTTTGAAGCCCTTAGCTGTCTGGCTGTAACCTCTCTTTCCAGACTAATCTCACATTACTCCCAAACTGGCCTACTTGTTGCTCCCTGTAAATGGCACGCTATCTCCTTTCTCTGTGCCTTTGTACAGCCTGTCCTCTCAGTCTGGAATCCGTGGCTTTTCCACCTCCCCCTCTTGGAATCTTTAGCTCCCTTTAAGACTCCTCCTCCACAAGGCTATCTGTGATCCACTGCCCCCCCCATAAATTTTTATAGATTTTTTAGATTTATATATGTCCATGTTGCTGCCCTCCACTAACACACAAGTTTCTTGTAGACAGATCCTAATCTGGTTTTGTCTTTGTGTAGTATCTGAAAGTTTTTGTTATATGAATTAATGACTGAATATGCCATAAAAAGCAAAAGAAAATCTCATTTGAAAGCTTGGAAGTGGAGCTATGTGGAGTGATGATAGGGCTCGAGATAGAGTCTTGCTGTGGGTGGCTTAATGTGGAATGGAGATGAAGGTCATAAATCATAGAGTGTGAAGAAGCAGTAAGTCAGATGAGTCATCAATATTAAGGCTAAAGGGTCCAAAAATGATAAATATAATGAAAAATGAAAAATATGGTCCCGGTGTTAAAATCACCTAGAGCAGTGGTGTCGAATTCCAATATAAAGAGGGGACACCGTACATAAGAAATCCAAGGTCTCATGTTGGCTTGGAAAATCACATAGAACGTTATCTACATTTTATTTATTATCTATATTATTTTGCTAAATATTTCTCAATTATATCTTCACCTGGTTCAGCCTGTATTCAGAAGTGTCGTGGGCTGCTTGTGACTCGTGGACTGTATGCACATCTATTACTTCTGATCTAGGGCACTGGAAATGGGTCCTGAGGAGAGCAAATAAGGATGGATATGGTAACAAATTGACGGCCTGGAGTTTGAATGTGTAGGTGAGGATGAATTGTTTGTTTAAAGTTGAGGGTTAAGGGTGTGTTTGCTAGTCTGTCATTGTTTTGTTGGATTGTGTGAGACAAATTCTTTACTGCTGAACAGTTTCAGAGTGTATTTCCTCTCTCCCTGCCCTCCCCAATATGTGTGTTTGTATGTAGATGTGCATATATAAAGATATATATATATATATGTATATATATATATATAGCATGCAATATGTAAATTTAAAAAAGAGAATCTTTCTATAAGTACTTACAGTTGCCTTTTTTTAGCTGTTCTTTTTGTGGAAAATATTTAAAGTTGTATAGCAGTTTTGCATTTTCTTTGTCAAATATCTCACAATACCAGAAAATATGGTGTTTTTATATAGTTATCTTTTTTACTCCCAAATGACACTTTATTCTCCTCTTATATATTTAAAACTAAGCTTTGAACCTCATAGCGAACTTTTACTTCTCTTATAATGAGACCCTGAATTTTCTTTTCATTTTATTATTTTTTTATAATTTGGGCATATGTAAAATGGTTTGCAGAGCTTTTGAACAACATAATTGAAGAAAGTATAGTGCACTGAAGGAAATACTGGGCCAAGAAAGGGAATCTGGCACCTGTGTTGGTTCTGGGCACTTGTATGAACTCAGGCAAGTCATTTAAATCCTCTGGGCTTAATTTTCCTCATCAATTATAAGAAGGGTTCTGGAGAAAATAGGGAAAAAGTGGAGAATGTATATGACTTTGAAACAAAAGACATCAAAATTTTATTTTAGAAAATATGGGTTTGCTAAATGGTCTTTGAACTCCATTAATCCATTCTTAACATCATTTGATGACTTTTGCTTTATTAATAACAGCTTTTATCTACACCGAAAGAAAAATTTGGATGTAATTTTCTCTCTCTGTTTGATGCTTAATATTTAGCTTTGTAAAGCTTTAAGTGATTGTACAATACACTCCTTATGCTGGCACATATGCTTTTCATTCACACCAAAAAGCCCTTCTTTACCATAAAATCAAATTTGATTATTTTTTCATAAGCATGTATGGGTGTTTATGGAATTAAAAACCCTGTTTCCAATCCTATCACACTTTGTAACTGTTCTGCTGGGAAAGTTGGACATAAATTAAAGCTCCTTAGGGCCAGTTTACATACTTGGAAACATCTGGAATTGGAAGACTAGCCCAGGGTGGGAGGTTGCAATGAGATGCGAACTCAGGTCTCAACTTCAGTAGTTCTTTTCATCTATGTTGGAGGGCTTAGTGCAAACATAGATAATGTAGACATTCACAGACTGGGATGATTTATTTGTATGTTCCTTAGCATAAAAATAGGGATCCTGGCTAGGAAGCCATTGAAGCTACTCTTTGTTCCTTGCAGATTTCCTTCTCTCCTACCTTCTTGTGTGACTTTTGGCTGAGCCAAAAATTTCCCTGGGTTTGATGAATAATCCAGAAAGTAAAAGAGGTGGACTAGATCGCCTCAAAAGTCACTTCTAGCCTTACCTCTGTGATGTCTGAGTAGCTGCTTCTTGTGACCTTTCCTATTCTTGCCTCTCCCCTTCCAGTTTCCAGAGCTCCAGTCCTGCATCTCCATGTGGTCTTTTCAGAATGGATATTTCATAGGCACTTATGTCCAAAACAACATTCATTATCTTCCTAAATTTCTAAATTACTTCTTCGAAAGACACCACCAGTCCTTCTACCCTCCCAGATTAAAAATCTCCACTATTTACTCTCTAATTCTAGCTCCCTAGTTGCCAAATTCTACCAGCTAATTATTGTAGAATTTCTAACATGTCTTCTGCTTGCATTCTTTCTCTAATTATTCCACAACATCTTATTTCAGATCTTAATCCTCTATCCTGAATTATTACAATAGTTTTAATTGCTCTCTCTCCCTCAGGTCTTGTCTTCCATGATCCATCTTCCACATAGCTGCCAAAGTGATAATTCTATAATGCATATTTAGCTTTGTAATGCCCCTACTCAGTAAATACCAAAGATTTATTATTTCTAGGTCATAGAAAAACTTTGGCAATGACTCCTACCTAATTTTCTAGTTTTACTACATATATGATTCCCTTTCATGCACACTCGAGTCCTTTTTTCTATTCTTTGAAAGTAATATCTTTATTTCCTATGCTGTCCTTCCTCACTTCCACTTCTTAAAATCCTGTCTTCCTCAAAATTCAACTCAAATTGTACTTTTTTGAATTGAAGCTTTTAATTTTCAAAACATATACAAGGATAATTTTTCACCACTGATCCTTGAAAAACCTTGTGTTTCGATTTATCCCTCTTCTCCCCACCCCTTCTCCTAGATGGCAAGTCATTCAATATATGTTAAAAATAGTGGAAAAAATATGCAAATCTAATATAGGCATATATATTTATACAACTATATTGCTGCACAAGAAGAATCAGATCAAAAAAGAAAAAAAAAACTGAGAAAGAAAATAAAATTCAAGCAAACACCACCACCAAGAGTGAAAATGCTATGTTGTGATCCACACTTGGTTCCCACAGTCCTCTCTCTGGGTATAGATGGTTCTCATCATTACAAGACCATTGGAACTGGGCTGAATTGTCTCATTGTTGAGAAGAACTATGGCAATCAGAATTAATCATCATATAATCCTGCTGTTGCTGTGTACAATGATCTCCTGGTTCTGCTCATTTCACTCAGCATCAGTTCATGCAAGTCTCTCCAGGCCTCTCTGAAATCCTCCTGTTGGTCGTTTCTTACAGAACAATAATATTCCATAACATTCATATACCATAATTTATTCAGCCGTTCTCCAATTGATGGGCATCTACTCTGTTTCCAGTTTCTTGCCGTTACTCAAATTCTACTTTCTAAGTGAAGCTACTAAGTGAAGATACATAAATGGAGTGCCCACATCAGGGAAATAACAGATTTCTGAACTATTAAATGATAATACAGAACTTTGTTTATATTTATTAAATTTTATCTTGTGAGTAAATAACTTTTTAACTTTTTGATTTGTGTATTGGTTGTGTATCTTTTAAACTGATTGAAATCATTTTGTATCCTGATTCTTTTATCCAGCTTATTAGATATTTCAGGTTTGTGATATTCTATTCAATTCATCAAACATTTAGGTAGATAAAAAGGAAAGAGGAAGACTTCATAGGAAAAATATGAAAATACCAAGTAATGATTCCTGGGCCATAATATTAAGACCTCCCTCCAGTCTCACATTGTGTCATTCATCAATAATCTTCAATAAGATTGTTTGATCAGCTACAACTATTGAACTTTCACTTTAACAAACTGCAAAGAATTTTGTGAAATGACTTACTGAAATAAAATGTATTCTGTACATTCTCTTGAACTATCAGTCAAAAAGATCAACAGATTTAGTGTGAACTGGCTTGTTTTTAGTGCACACATGATTTGATTTCTTTTTTAAGGGCACATCAACCCCTAGTTTGATAATTCATTCTAGAAATTTGATAGGAATTGATAATTAGCTACTGAAAAATGTGACATTTTTATCTATTAGATCTTCTAGAAGTTTTCTTTTTCAAAATACATTTTATTGGTATCCTTTATCCTTACATTATAGTAGCTGAACAAAATAAAATTCATTTAGAGGAACAAATGGTCAAAATGTAGAGAAAGACAAAAAAGTAGGAAATAAAAACGCATAATCTTGCCAGACCTGATGCAGAAGTATAGCATAAGACATCATCATTTATATTAAGTACTAGTTAAAAAAGATTTTTTTAAAGTTGATCGATGAAACAAAATGAGTAAATGTGACCTAGAATTGTCACGCACAAAAATCTAATGTTTGATAAACTGAAAAAACACAAAACTATTGGAATAAAAATATGATAGAACTAAGGTGTCCTCCTGTTTCCCAACGACAGGGATAAATTTTCTTTAAAAAACAGCAAAGCTTTTCCCAGAACCTAATTGACCCCTGCCACCTACCTACAGTTCCCCGATAATCACATAAATCCATAAAAGTTGCCACCCAAATGGAGTCATGGTCCTTCCAACATGGTAGGTGACTATTTGAATTACCATAAATTTGACATAAGAATGACACTATCTATAGAAGCTACCAGTACATGTATCTTCTTATTATCTGCTGAGTTAGGGCAAAATAAAACTTTTTTTTTAAAACTATTCAGAGACTTGTGCCCCCAAATTGAAATTGAATCAACAGGGCACTGGTTATCAGGCCCATCTTTAATATTTATCAGAGTCCATAATTAGGACCAAATGAAATGATTTCATGTTTTGTATTGGGATTGAGGTGAGGGAAGGGCATTGCTAATACAAAGGGTGAAATGGATAGTGAGATACAGTATAGTACTCCAAAGTCAAAATCCTCTTGATCACTTATTGGAAGTTTTAATGGGAAGCAGTTTTAGAAGTAGCTAGTTCTTTATCCCTGGAGGAATTCTAATAAACCTGGACATCATCATTTTGGAAATATTGTAGATATGAAACATTCAACACAGCCAATCCTCTGAGTGCAGCCCGAACCAGATGAACATGTATTTTGGAAATATTTAACCAAAGAAATAAAAACACCATAGTGTAGATAACATTAATATGTGGTTTTTCTAAGTCTTGTGACCTTGTTTGAATTTGTGTTTGGCAGTACCAATATAGATGGTATTCTTATTCAGATACAGGTTAAGACTTAATGAATTCTGAGATGTTTTACAATTCTTAGGTTCTGTATTCTGAATTAATTGTTTGATTATTATTAAAAGTGAGTCATTCCTCAAGGGCATAATTGCTAAGTCTCCTCCCTGTGCTTATGTGACTGTCTTGCCAAAGAAATATTTGATTTATACAGAGATTTCCTGCTTAAACAGCCCTTACAGGGAACTCTCTGTCCAAACTCATTCTCTTTCTCCTCAAACCTGATCCTCCTCTAAACTCTATTATTTGAAATATTCACAATCTTCTTGGCTTTAAACCCAAATCAATCTGACTCTCATTGGTTGACCAATAAGGTCAAGGCCAGGTCAAACCCACTTGGCCATTTTGGGGGCTTTAGTGACTGTAAATAGCAACTGTTTTTCTTTGTCCAGAAACCCTGAGGATCTTCCTCTTTCAGATTGATAACATATACTATTATAAATTTTTTTTTTCTAGTAGACACATACACACACAATAGCCACTCAAGTTTGTGATTTTAAAGTCATCTGTCTTCATGACTCTGACCCCCAGAGTTCTTTCTAATATGTCATCCTTTTCACTCTTTATTATGTCACTATCGTAGTAACTTCTCAGATGAGTAGTAACTTAAATGGAGTTAGCTAAGTAACAAGAGCAGGCCAGGTAGATAATTGTTTAGATTGCCTCAGGGAATACTGTTAATATTAGTTTTTATTAAGACAGTGTTGAAAGTGCTGCTCTCAAAGGCAGACCAAAGGCAGCTACGGGGCATTCTAGTGCACATAGACCCGGCGTTCTGACTCTGAATGTGGACTGAGATACTAGTTATGTGACAAGTCACTTTACCTTATTTTCCTCAGTTTCCTAGTCTGCAAAAGGAGTTGGAGAAAGAAAGGGCAAACCGCTTCCATATTTTTGCCAAGAAAACCCCAAATGAGATCATGAAGAATCAGACAAGACTGGAACGTCACAGCAACAACAGCAACAATTTGGGTGATCTTGAGCAAGTCACATTTCCTCATCTCTCAGACAGACTTAGTGGTTTCTCAGGTCTCTTCTTGCTCTCAATTTGTGTCTATGATATCCATTCATTCTGGAGGTGATATTATTTGGTAGATGATGAGCTTCAGGTTATATGAGAGAAAGTGAATACAAAGACTTGGGGAAAAACACCTTAGTCCTTACAATTACTAAAAAAAAAAAAAGTGATCAAGAAAATGATCAATTACTGCAGATCCACATGCTTACTTTGCCTTCCATACAAAATAATCTTTACCCAGAGAGAAGGTGTCCTAGGTAAAGGTATGTGAAGGGAAGAGACATAGTAAATTACATCTTTATGGTTAGAGAAGTGGCTGAAATGCATCCAGAACACCACATCCCATTGTGCTTCTTTCTTTGTTTATTTTTACAGTTGTATTCGTGTATATGTATATTTTAGGGAGAATGAAGTATGTCCTTTCAGGTTCTGCTCCAGTAAAACATCTCCTATTGCTCCGGCAAAAGCATTTCAAGGTTGCCAGAAAGATATATCAACACTAATAGTAACTCATATATCACTTTAAAATTTACTGTGTATGTGTGATTTCTTTTGAATCTCACAAAGCAAACTGAGGTTAATATGAAGTGAGTGCTATACATGTTATTATTATTATTTGCATCTTAAAAAATTTTTTTTTAATTTTTATTAGGGTCACACAGCTAAGGAATATTAAGTGTCTGAGACCAGATTTGAATTCTGGTCCTCCTGACTTCAGGGCTGGTGCTCTATCCACTGTGCCACCTAGCTGCCCCAATAATTGCATCTTTTAAATGAAAAAAAAAGTCATAGAGGTTAAATAAAATGCCTAGTGTTTGAAACAAAGCTCAAATCTAGGGCTTTGGGGCCCTAATCCCTATAGTGTACCTCCTTCCCCACTTTGTTTCTAATAACTTTTTGTTAAGTGACTATTGTCATCAAACAAAACACAAATGATCTCACTGAATCCAATTTTGCCATGTTCCAGAAGGAACTCACAGCACAGGCCAAATGGAAGGAAGGAAAGGATAAAGGCTGATGTTTACTCATGGGAATTTTCAAATAGAGTCCTGTCTGCCCTCCAGCACAATCCCACAATCCCTGTAACAAGGATTTTTTTTTTTTTTTTTTTTTTACAGGATGGGTGGATTAAGTTAAAGCACTTTAAAAAGCAAAATCACCCATCACATCCGACAGTAAAGGCAATTACACCCATACCTGTGTCTTCCTTTTGTGGTTCATTCTCTCTGCTCTTCTTTAGGGTCTTCAGATATGGCTTTATTATTTTTCATTTCCATAGTTAAAGTTTTATTTTCCTGGTTCTACTTAGTTCATTGCACCAATTCCCTTTTCTCGTTTCTCGACTTTTTTCACATTTCTTATAGCAAAATGGTTATTTCATTATGCTCATTATTTAGCTATTCCACCATCACTGGGTGCCTGTTTTTTCCAGTTTTTTCCTAAACAAAAAGTGCCTCAATGGGGCACTTTGGGAGATAGAGTGGGGCTTTTTAAAATTTTGTTTTGTTTTTTGCTGTCTTTGACCATCTTGGGGATTATAAATATAATTAACAGCCTCTTTATGCCCAAGGTATGGAGATTGTAGTAATTTTTAAAACCTCATTCCAAGTTACTTTCCAGAATGGCTAGAACACAGAGGAAGCTCCATTTTCAGACGTAGATTTATGCAGTTTTTAAACTTTGCCTTGAGTTCCCAGATGCCCGGGTCTATCTGTATCCCATCATGTCTTTGGGACACTTAATTTTTCATTATTTATTAGATAAAAATCAATTGCTTAAAGCGTACCAATGTATTTATTCTTTATATTCAAGTCAGAAGTTTGATATAACTCTCACCCCCAGGAAAATCAGGATTTTCAGTAACTGCCTTTATCTACAAAACTAGTCACAACGCTGCCACCCTGTGGCACATGTTAAATTTGCTGGATCAATTTTCCCTGGTCTTTTCATAAAGGCATAAAACTAAGTGGGAGTGTGGTGGTTTTCATGTGTGATATAGAGGAATACCCCAGAAGTCTTGCAGGGTCAGTTCCAGACTGCTCCAGTAAAGCATATAGCACAATGAAGTGAATCACATGAAATTTTGATATAAAAGTCATATTTAAGTGTGCAAAAGTATTAGCATGTCTAAAAAAAGAATGTACCTTAATTAAAAAAAATTATTGCTAAGAAATACTAACCATCACTTGAACTTTCAGCCAGTCATAATCTTTTTTGCTGGCAGAGAGTCTTGGTTGCTGAGTGATTAAGATGTAGTTGCTGAAGACTGGGGTGGTGATGGCCATTTCATAAAATAAAAAACAAGAAATTTGCCTACAAGAAATGGAAAAAAATAAAGCCATATCTGAAGACCCCAAAGAAGAGCAGAGAGAATGAACCACAAAAGGAAGAACAGTTAGAGGCTATTGTAGGGTTATTAATTGGCCCGATTTCAATATTATTGGGTCTCAGGGAATAGGGAAGCCTGAGGAGAGGGAGATAGAAGGAATGACTGTAGGAAGAACACAACATTTATGAGTTAAGTTCATCATTTTATATGGGCATACTTCATGGCACCTCAAAACATTATGGTAGTAAAAATCAAAAATCACTGATCATAGATCACCATAACATATAATGATAATAATAATAATAATAATGAAGTTTGAAATAGTGTAAGAATGACCAGAATGTGACACAGACATGCTATTGGAAAAATAGTGTTGATTAAGTTATATTAAGCAATCTGATATAGGTTATACATGTAAAATCATTTTAAATACATTTCCACATTAGTCATGTGAAAGAAACATCAAAACAAAAGGGAAAAACAATGAAAAATAAAAAAGGTGAAAATAGTCTGCTCCAATCTGAAGTCAGTCTCCATAGTTATTTCTTTGAGTTTGGGTGGTATGTTCCACTCCAGGTCTGCTGGAATTGTCTTGGATCACTGTATTGCTGAGAACTAAGTATCATAGTTGATTATGACACAATTTTGATCAGCATTAACTTTCAAAGACCTTAATAGGAACCAAACCTTGGAGAGTGGGGTCAGAGACTCCTCTGGCCACTCACAGAGCATAATATTACATCTTATTTTCTAAATTACTTTAAGTTCTAGGTGATGCTTTCTTTCACCATTTTACATTTCCTTGTGTTTTGCAGCTCTCTATTGAAATTGTTGGTAGCCTAGCATTTTGCTTTGACCTGGTTCTCATCACCACAGTATGGTGGAAAGAAAGCTAGACTTGGAGTCAAAAGACTGGTTCTAATATTAACTATGTGACTGGAATATTGACCAAAGGATGCTGTGTCTGGAGGAAGGATAATTGAGGGAGGAGGAAGGTGCCAGTTGCAAATGGGAAAAGAAATCCTACATGGACACCCGAAAAACTTAATCAAAATATGGACATAAGTAAATAGCGATTAGATAGTTCATGTTTCTGTAAGAAATATGAATAAAGGCAGCAAGAGTAAACACCCCCCCCCCCCGATTTTGTATCATGAGTGAAGCTGCAAACTGAAAAGAGGAAGAGCTTGATTGTCATATCTGGCTTTGCAAAAAGCTTACATAACTATGACTGTGTCAGAACCTTTTTGTGGGATTAAGCTTCCTATTCCATTAGCAGAAGTCTTCCTATTATTTACCTAAAGGGCTATTGGGAAGGTCTTGCTGTAGGGATGGGACTTGTTATTTTTCATATTTTGTGCAAAATTGGTCTTAGCCAGATTGAAATAAGCATGAGTGGTGAGGGGAATGATTTCCCATTCTGCATCATTTCCTTCTCCTTTTTCTTTTGTGCCCTCCTCACTCTGCCTTTTATCAAAACCTGCTTTTACTGGTTAACTTATTCACTTCAAGATATAAGTGACTACTAAAGCTTAAAGTGCTGTATTTTGGTCCTTTGGTTCATCCTTAATTTCATTGGTGGAAGCGTTTGTGGTGAATATCATTTGTATCCCTTCTCTGTGTTTCTTTTCTATATTTCCCCATAAATTCCTCATTGAGTGTCTATCTGATCTATTGGAGGTCTTCATTTACTAGCTGAGTGATATTAGGGTACTGGGCAGCCAGATGACATAATGGATAGAGCTTGGAATTAACTTCATGAGTTCAACTCTGGTCTCAGACACTAGCTGAGTGGTCTGAGCAAGTCATTTAACCCTGTTTGCTTCAGTTCTTCATCTGTAAAAGGATCTGGAGAAGGAAAAGGCAAATCATTTTAGTAACTTTGCCAAAAAAAAAAATCCTAAATTGAGTCATAAAGAGTAGAACAATTGAAAAAGACTAAGCAAGAAGTTAAGGTACCATTGAAGCTGTTCATGTTATGTCATCAACTCAGCCACCTTTTCTGGCCATATTTACCCTCAATAATATCTTTTATTTAATTTATTTTGCACAACAAACACGCTCATGTCTTCTACATGCCTCCAGACTCTCTAGCTCATCTTCTTCCCCGTTCTATATCTCTCCCGCCTTTTGTGACTAACTCCTTGAGAGGCTGTCTAAATATGTCCGTTTCTTTTCCTCTTATTCCCTTCTTAACTTTTCATTCTCACTTCCGACCTCATTTCTTAATTTAAACTACTCTCATCAAAACTGAGGTTTGCTGCTAAATATTTAACAATCCATTCTCTAGGGAGTGTGTAAGTAAGAGATTCTTTTAAGTGAACATTTTTTCTATCACTTTTGGAAAGCTAGACAGTCATCAAGACAATAATTCAAGGGGCAGCTAGGTGGCGCAGTGAATAGAGCACCAGCCCTGAAGTCAGGAGGACCTGAGTTCAAATCTGGTCTCAGACACTTAACACTTCCTAGCTGTGTGACCCTGGGCAAATTACTTAACTCCAATTGCCTCAGCAAAAAGAAAAAAAAAAAAACCCAATAACTCAAACCCTGATTTGTGATGTTGACTGATTTCCAAACTGAAAATGATCACAGTGAAAATTTAATATTTGAGTCTCAAGAGAACTGGTTTGAGTTGGTTTAAGCTTATTCTAGTAAACCATTGCAAGAAGATTCTTTGAGAGCAGTGATTACTTAATTTTTGTCCCTGTCTCCTCAGTGCTTAGCAGAGTGCCCACACATTTAGACTGGCTTTTATGTGCAAGAATAATGTACCTCCCAAGTGATGATCCACCTACTTGTTTGAAGGACCTCTGAGCAGCCCACTGCCTTTCGAGGTAGGTCATTCTACTTTGGGATAGCTCTATTCTCAGGAAGTGTTTTTTCTCTTGACCTGACAGAAAGCTTCAATTCAGCTGTTGGCAAATTCTACCCACTGGTCTTGATTCTGTTGTTTATGTTCCCAAGACAACTAGTCACATCCTTCCTCCTTATAAAAGTACTTCAAGATATATCATATCATACTATGTCCTTCAAGTCTCCTCATAAAAATTGTGGTGCCATCAGTCCTCATGACATAGAATTAAGGTCTTTGACTATCCTTTTTACCTTCTTCTGGACTTTCAGCTTTTTTGACTGTCACATTACAATGCTCACACACATTAAACTTGTAACTCACACAATTTCCCATATCTATATCTATATCTGTGTCTATATCTATATATGTGTGTATATGTGTTTGCATAATATGTACATATGTGTATGTATGTATATGCATGTGTATATGTTTACATCTGTATATATGTGTATGTGTATATATGTATAACTCTGTAGATATGTATACATATGCATGTGTGTATGTATACACATGTGTGTATATCTGTATATATATTAGAATAATTGTCTAACCATCTTTCTATTTCTTTCTATTCATCTCTTTGTATTCATTCTATTTCTGAAATTAATTTTTGTACTCAGATGTAATATTGCAAGTATGTCTGTTGAGAATGAATTTTATCTTATTTGATTCACTCTGTTTCTCTAAGCTTTTAGATTCTGACTCTGTTATTCATCCCAGCTCAGTGTTAGCTACAATGTTCATTAGCATGTTGTCTCTGTCTTTAGTCAAAGTAGGGAGAAAAATTCTAAGCAGCCCAACATTCTGGGGGTACTTCATTGGAGACTTCCTCCCCCACTGACATTGTGTTAATAATTATTTTTTGAAACTAGTTTTTCCACCAGTTCTGAATACATCTAATCACATTATTATTTATTTCACATCTCTCTACCTCCACAAGTATAGTATGAGATATTTTATCAAAAGTTTTGCTAAAAATCTCGCTAAATTATGTTCAAAACTTGGTAGAAATAGTGGAATAGGAGGAAGCAGAACAGCTCAGCTGTTTTCTTACGACTATTTCAACATGGTTCAAGGAAGAATACCAGGCTGAGTAGTGATGGGGAGATCCAAGAAGAAATCACAATTTCTCCTTTTTTTCAGGCCAAAATTGGGAAATCAGTCATTGGGAAGTAACAGTGGAAGTGACTTTTGAATGAGTAGACCTGAAACTTTGTCTTTCTGATCCCAGAATAGGGAATAGCTTACAGGTGCAGATGAAGGGGTAGATCAACAATATTTATTCTCTGACACCAGAAAAAGATCATAAATTCAGGCCACTGGCATGGTGTCCCAAAAAGGGATTATGGAAAATGAAGGGTGCCGTTCTGTTGCTCTGAATCTTCAGAACCTTCCATGGTAGAAGATTGGGCTAGCAACTGTCTAGTAGAGATTCACCTAGGGACAAGCCTACAGTTGATTTTTCTAAACTAAAATCAGGTCCAGCGTCTGCAAGAAAGACTTCAAGACTTAGCAAAAAGCATTTCTACTTCAAAGAAAAATGTCAAATGGCCATAATCCCCAAAAGGGTTCTCAGAGGAATTTTAAAAAGTCTTTAAAAAACCAAATAAGAGAAGTTGAGAAAAAACTGGGAAAAATAAAAGCAATCCAAGAAAATCAAGAAAATTATGAAAAGAAAATCAACTAATTGAAAAAAAGAGATTCAAAAACTTAGGGAAGAAAAATAATTCCTAAAAACTAGAAAAGGGAAATTTAGTAGCATGATTCCAAGAAAAATAAAATCAAAACTAATGAAAAAATTAGAAAATGCAAAATATTTTATTGGAAATCAGGTTCTAGTCTCAAGGTTGGGAGCAGGGCAGGATTGATGCCACAGACTCTAGAAGAGACAATATAAGAATTGTTGGAAAGTTATGATTTCAAAAAAGTCTAGATTCAATATAGCAAGAAATCATTAGAGAAGTCCTGGAATCAGAAGATAAAATAGAAGTAGAAACAATCTATTGATCACCACCTGAAAGAGATTTCAAAATGAAAATTCACAGAAATATCATAGCCAAGTTTTGAAGCTTCTGGGTTAAGAAGAAAATACAATAAACAACTATAAAAAATCCAATTTAAATAATGTGGAGCTATGGGACAATATAAGATCTACCAGCTCCTATGTTAAAAGACCAAAATATTGAAACATATTTCAAAGAATAAAGAAGGGTTTGTAAGCAAGAATAACGTACCCAACAAAACTAAATAGAACCTTGATTGAAAGACTTTCAGATATTTGTGACAAAAAGACAAAAACTTAATGGAAAATTTGACATGTAATATCCAGGAGAAACATAAGGTAAACATTGAAGACCAATTATAAGGGATTTGATAAAGTCAAACTATTCACTTCTTATGTGGGAAAAGGTTTTCTGTACTCTTAAGAATGTTATTATTTGGTTAGTTTGAAAGATCATACATAGATTACAGTTTTGGGATTGAACTGAGTTTGATGGGATGATTCTAAAAAAATCAATTTGGATAGGAGATTCTTAAAAAGGATAGGGTAAAAAGAGGGTGAGAAGATTAATAGAGAGGAAAAATAGGATGGAGAAAAATATACAACTAGTAATTATAACTTTGAATGTGAATGAGATGAACTCACCCATAAAACAGAAATGAATAGCAGAATCCTATCAGAATCCAACAATATATCGTTTAAAAGAAACAAATTAAAAATGAGAGATCAGTGGATAGAGCACCAGCCCTGAAGTCAGGAGGATCTGAGATCAAATCTGGTCTCAGACACTTAATACTTCCTAACTGTGTGACCCTGGGCAAGTCACTTAATGAGAGAGAGAGAGAGAGAGAGAGAGAGAGAGAGAGAGAGAGAGAGAGAGACAGAGAGAGACAGAGAGAGAGACAGAGAGAGAGACAGAGAGACAGAGACAGAGAGAGAGAGAGACAGAGACACAGAGAGACAGAGACAGAGACAGAGACACAGAGAGAGAGTTAAAATAAATAAGAGCTGGAGTGGAATCTATTTAGCTTCATCTGAGGTAAAAAAAAAAAAAATCATCATCAAATAAAGTTAAAGCCCAGCTTCTAAATTTTTAAAGGAAGAGTTAAATTAATTACAGGTAGAAATAGTGAAGAACTTTCACCTTCTCCTTTCAGAATGAGATAAATTTAGCCAAGAAATAAATAAGAAAGATGTTAAAGAGATGATTAGAATTTTAGATAAGCTATAAATGATAGTTATCTGGAGAGAACCGAGTGAAAATAGAAAGGAATACACTTTTTTCTCAGTAGTATATGGTACCTAAACAAAAACTGATCATATATTAGGGCATTAAAAACTTTATAGGTAAATGCAGAAAAGAAGAAATATAAAATGAATCATTTTTAGATCCCAATGCAATAAAAATGACATTCAGTAAGAGGTGGAAATGTAGATTAAAAACTAATTGGAGGGGCAGCTAAGTGGCGCAGTGGATAGAGCACCAGCCCTGAAGTCAGGAGGACCTGAGTTCAAATCTGGTCTCAGACACGTAAAAACATTCCCTAGCTGTGTGACCTTGGGCAAGTCACTTAACCACAATTGCCTCAGCAAAAAACAAAGCAAAACAAAATAAAACAAAAACTAATTGGAGACTAAACCAATCTAATTTTTTATCCTTTTCTTTTTTTTTGCCTTTTTTGCTGAGGCAATTGGGGTTAAGTGACTTGCCCAGGGTCACACAGCTAGGGAATGTTAAGTGTCTGAGAGCAGATTTGAACTCAGGTCCTCCTGACTTCAGGGCTGGTGCTTTATCCACTGCACCATCTAACTTCCCCTAAACCAATCTAATATTAAAGGAAAAAACCCATAGAAATAAAGCTTCATTAAAGAGAATGACAATGATATGTCACCATATTAAAACCTTTGGAATACAGCAAAAGCAGTAATCAGAAAAAAAAATTACCTCTAAAGGCTTATTTTAATAATAGAGAAAGAGCAGACAGTTGATTTGTCCATTCTGATGCCTTCATTTTTTTTCTTTTTTTTTATTTTTACTAACATTTCCAATACAGTACTGATTAATATTGGTGACAATGGGCAATCTTGTTTCAATCCTGATCTTATTGGGAAGGCTTTCAATTTATCCCCATTACAAATAATGTTTACTGATTGTTTATATTATTTCTCATAAAAACACTAGAAAATGAATAGATTAAAAATTACCAAACACTAAATTTAAAACAAAAGTAAAAGGTGAAATTAATAAAATTGAATCTAAGAAAAAAAAGATTGAACTAACAAATAAAATTAAAAGTTATTTTTGCAAAAATATAAACAGATAAACAATTGGTTAATATGATTTTGAAAAGAGAAACGAAGATCAAATTACTAATATTAAAAATGAAAAGAGTGAATATACCACAAATGAAAATTAAATCAAAGCAATTACAAGGAGTCATTTTTCCCAACACATTTAACAATTTAAATGAAATATAAGAATATTTACAAAAATTTAAAGTCCCTAGATTAACAGAAGAGAAAATAGAATATCTAAATAAATCTGTTTTAGAAAAAGAAATTGAACTGGTTACAAATGAGCTTCCTAAGAAAAAAGCATCAGATTCAAATGGATTTACAAGTCAATTTCTGCCAAACATTTAGAGGTCAAATAATTCCAATATTAAATAAATTATTGTCAATAATAAACAAAGAAAGAATCCTGCCCAAGTCCTTTTGTGAAACAAATGTGGTACTGATACCTAAACCGAGAAGAACAAATACAGAGAAAGAAAGAAAATTATATAGTGATTTCATTGATGAATGTGGATGAAAAAAATCCTAAATAAAATCCTAGCTCGAAGATTACAATTATACATTACATGATTATACATTGTGATTTATGCTAGGAGTGCAGGGATGGTTTAACATATGGAAAACTATTATAGTAATTGATTTTAAAAATAGTGAAAATAATAAAAATCATGATAATATAAATAAATGCAGAAAAAGTTTTAATATAGCACTCATTCCTATTAAACCTTTAACAACATAGGAATAGAGGATTTTCCCCCTTAAAATGATAAGAAACATATACCTAAAACAATCAGTAAATATCATTTGTAATGGGGATAAATTGGAAGCCTTCCCAATAAGATCAGGAATGAAACAAGATTGCCCATTGTCACTAATATTATTTGGTATTATATTGGAAATGTTAGCAAAAGCAATTTAAGAGAAGAAAAGAAAAATTAAAGGCATTGAAATGGGCAATGAGGTAATAAAATGGTCTCTTTTCCCAGGCAATATGATGATATACTTGGAAAATCCTGAAGATTCAACTGAAAAGTTAGTGTAAACAATAATTTTAGCAAAGTAGCAGAATATAAAACAAACTCACATAAATCCATTGGCACCAAAAAACCTTGTTAAGAGATTGGAAGAGAGAGTCTATTTAAAACAATTGTAAGCATTATAAAATACCTGGAAATACACCTAAGAAAAAACCCTCCAGAACCTAGATGAATGTAAATTACAAAATACTCTTTATACAAATAGTTGTATTTTCATATCTAATTTAAATAATTGGGATATTAATTAAAATTGGAAAAATAATGGACCATAATTCTGCAGAGCCAATGATAAAATAATGTAATCTAAATTTATTTATTCAATATCATTTCAATTAAATAACCAAAAATAATTAAGAAGAACAAAAGGACAACAATATCAAAGGTATTAATGAAAAAAAATGCAAAGGAAGGAGTTTTAGCAGTACCAGATCTTCAACAGGAATTATATCTGCCATTCACTAAGAAATAGAAAGATAAATCAGTGGAACAGAGTAGACATATAACAGAACAGTAGTACATTATTATAGTAACCCTGTGTTTGACAAATGTAAAGATTTTGTAATGTAAGCTTTTGGGATAAGAATTCATTATTTGGTAAATATTGTTGGAAAAGCTGGAAAGCAGTCTGGTAGAAATTGGCCATAGACCAATATCTTATTTCACTTACCAAGAGAAAGTCAAAATAGATACATGATGTATAAAGGGATATTTCACAAAAAAAATTAGAAGACCATGGAATATCATAGCTATTAGACTTATGGGCAGGAAAACAAGTTATGAATAAAGAAAAAGCATTGTGAGGTTTAAAATGGATAATTTCAATTACATTAAATAAAAAATCATTTGTACAAAAATAAAGCCAATGTAGCCAAGATTAGAAGAAAAACAAAACTGAGAGAAAATTTTTATAAGTAGTTTCTCAGATAAAAGTCTCATCTCTTAAATATATAAAGAACTTTGTCAGATTTATAAGAGTATGAGCTAGTTCCCAAAAAATAAACGGTCAGAGATTATGAAGAAGTGTAAATTCACATCCATACAATATGAATATAGTGATGTGCTGATAAATGTTTAACAATAAACTCTCCAGAAAAAAAAGTTTACACAACACATCATTAATCTGAATGACATTATTAAGATTTTGTCACTTTCTTAAATCTAGATAGTCAACAAAACAATAAACCAAGTCCTGATTTGTAGTATTTGTCAAATTTTGAAGTGTAAATGCTCATACAGAAAATTTAACAACTGACTCTTTTGAGCATTTTAAGCTGATTCCAGCATATTCCTGCATATATATATGTACATATACATATATACATATATACACACGTATAGAATACAAAAATCTACATAAACTCAATCCAGGAATGGTGAATTTTTAGAACCTTCTCAAGTCTTTTTGTAATATTTTTCCAGTGTAAGAAGAAGGAAAACCTTTAGAGGGCTCCTTTCTAGTCTGCTTTTCTTCCTTTCATTTTATTCCCCTTTTTTTCTCTAATTAATTACTAGACTGCTAGGACACATCCAGTGCTAATCATTTTTCTTCCTAGCAATTCAAGTAGAAAAAGGAAGGAAAGTATAAAAAGATCCTAGTCCTTGCTGTATTGAATGTGTAATGAAAACAATGGCCTTATAACACTTGAATCAAGTACTGTGGACTTTTCCTTTATCAGATAGCCTGTTAAATCCCTTCATTTGTTTGCTTCTTGAAGCTTTCCAATGAAGTCCTAAAAAATCGTTTCTGTGTTAGCTTCTTTCCTTAACCGCTAGATGGCAACATTGCACTGCATATGATATTTGAGCCCATCCTCTGGAAGACTTAAACCTGTTAATTATATAATTTTTCAGTGTGAATAATTTTTGTTTCTAAATCTGTTACCTTATTTTTTCAATAATGTCAGATTTATCAGTAAGCAGGTAGAATCCATAAGCTACATCTAAAAAAAAAAGAACAAAAAGATAATTCTTTTCTCTTTGGAACAGCCTGAGTTGATTAGGGAAGAAAATGTATTGTAAGATATAATTGTCCCCATGATGTGAGTTTCTCTTTTACCTTTTTTTGTGAGCACTTGCATTAAGATGCCACATCTCCAATGCACTCTGGAAAAAAGTCACCTCTATTTTCGATGCAATTTAGAACATAAAATAGTTCTCGTTTGGAATGGTTTCTTGCTATCTCTTGGAATATGAATATTGCCCACAATTGCACTGAACAAGAGAACTGAAAACAGTTTGTAAACAAAAGGAGAAGTTAACAGGCAGATGAATGTGAGTTATACATCAGTCTCATTATAGAAACAGAGACTCAATAAAAAGCTCAGATTGTGTGTGTGTGTTAACTAAGTGAATGTTTTATTTAAGAGCAGCTAATTAAATATTTCATATTGAGTTATTTTGTAAAATTGTCTTTGGTTCAGGACCAAAAAATATGAAGGATTCAATTTTCTGTTCAAGCATATCCCAGTAAGATCCCATTTCCACATTTTAACGCTTAGATTTTGTTGCTTTAGGTTTTGAAAGTACCTTAGGGTCATTTGAATGTGGCAAGTCAGAGATTGGGACACTTACATTTTCCAGGTTAATCCAAATTGAATTAAACTTCTCTCTTCTCCATGATCAGAATTGAATAATATTATCTTAGAATTGCTGGGACCATACAGGTCTGTTCATCCAATTTAGTGCCAAGGAAGGATATGTCCCTGGCAGATGACCACTTCACCCCAGCTCTAATACTTGGAAGAAGCAGTTTCCTCTCATCTTGGACAATTCTTGGAGAAAGTTTTTCCTTGGACTGTGCCCATTTTTAATCTCACTCTATCTTCCACCTATTGATCCTAGTCCTGTGCTATGGACCATAGAATTATATATTTAGGCTTTGGCAGAGACCCTTGGAAGAATCTATTTTTAATCTCTTTGTTTTGACAGATTAGGAAACTGAGGAAGATGAAGAAACACAGCAGAAATGATGTGACCTACTTAGAGTTACCCAAATAACAGGAGTTGAATCCAAGTCTTCTAATCTTAAATTCAACACTTTCCCTACTATGGTATGCTGGATTGCCTGTATTCAGGGGGTTAGAAATCCATTGGAATAAACTCCAAGAGATACCATACGGCCGTAACTCATAGACCATCATCATTTTAGCAGAATAATTGTTTTAAGTGACTAAAACAGGCAAGGAAATGCTGAATAGTGAGCATGAGCAGGCTGCTATCTACCAGTAATCGTGACATCAAGGACATAAATGTGAAAATCTGCAGTCTCCTCCAGTTTTCCAACTTTCCTATTTTCTCTTCCTCCTAGTCCCATCCCTACTTCAGGCTTTTCTCCTGACATATATGATCTGTATGACTTTGGGCAAACTTCATTTCTTCAAGCTTTGGTTTCTCCATGTGTAAAATGGAGATAATAAGACTTGTACTTCCTTTTTTACTTGTTGTTTGTGAGGAAACATGTTATAAACTTTAAAGCACTTCAAAATGTGAGTTAATGGGATTATTAGTCTTCACTATAAATACTCTCAATTTCTTTAATTTAGGCTTTATATGCCGCCACTTTGACTTTGTTATTTTGTTCTCTTTCTGGACAGTCTGCCTGGATTTCATATGGTCTTCCCTCCTTATTTCACAATTTCTCCTGTAGATGTAGTCAATGAGTCAATTTATCAATCTCTCTGGAGCTATTTGGAGGTTAAGTAAATTTGCCCAAAGTGATAGAAAGCTAGGACTTTGGCTTGAAATATCTGCCTTCTAAAAGAAACGATCCGTTCAATAGGAAGTCAGTGCTGCCTTCTCATGCTCATTTTCTAGAATTAGAAAAAGAAAAGCATCTTGGGACTAACAGCATCCTGAGAGAATTTCCCAGCAAGAATATGTTTCCCTTATGCCATTATATTCATTAGAATATTATAGCTCATAATTGTTAGTATTTGTATAATGCTTTAAAATTTACAAAATCCTTTACATATGTTAACTGATTCTCACAACAACTCTGTGAGGTGGTGGAGTGCTAATATTTTTCCCATTTTTCAGATGAGGGAAACTGAGGCACGGAGAGTTTAACTTGCCCAAGGCAGACTTTGAAGTCAGGTCCTCCTGACTATATGTCTTGTGCTCTAGTCACTGTGTCACCTAGCTGCCTCTATATTATCTAGTAGTTTTCTAGTGCTAGAGTTTTCCCACTGGGTAGGATATGGACTAAACAAATGTCGGGGGAGTGTTTGGACTATGGTGGGGTGATGGAAACCATCCTTGATGGTCAGTCAAGATGTTTTGGTTCTAGTTTCAGAGGTCAATTGGTCCAAATGCGCCTCTACTTGAAGTTCCAGAGGCAGTCCATCTCATTTTTGGTTAACTCTAAGTATTATGAAATTTTTCCTTCTATCAAGCTTCAGTTTACCTTTCTGAAACATCTAACCATTGTTTTGGGTTCTTTTTTTGCAGGGCTCTGAGTTCTTCCTTTAGATTGTAAGCTCCTTGAGGATAGGGACTATATTTTGGCATATTAATAAATGATTATTGGATTGGTCAATTGGTCTAATGTTCTCCATGGTAGCACTTTTAATAATTGAATTTCAGAATTGTCAAATCAGTAAGCAGTAATTAAGCACTCATTATATACCAGTATTTTGCTGATTGCTAGGAATACAAATGGAGCAGCTAGATGGCACAGGGGATAGAGGGCTCTTCCTAAGTTCGCATCTGGCCTCAGATTCTTACTAGCTACGTGACCCTGGAAAGTCACTGAACTCTGTTTACCTCAGGTTTCTCATTTGCAGAATGAGCTGGAGAAGGAAATGGCAAAACATTTCAAGATCTTTGCCAAGAAAATCCCAAAAGGGATCATGAAGAGTCAAACATGACTAGAAGAACAACAAAAAAGGAAAAGAGCAATATCTATTCATTTTACTGTCATGGAAGATTATGTTCTTTCACAAGTACCACTGTCTCTCCGAAAAGGCAACAGATTAGAAGGAATGACGTCTTCCACTGAAGGAAAAAACACAATGAAAAATAGACCTAGACATGTTTCCTGTTTAGTGAAATGAATTTGTATTGTATGATCTTTAGGGTCCTTTTCAGGCTTAAATATTCTAATATACATCAACCTAATTCGATCAAAGCTTTCAATAGCTTCCTTAACCCAACAAATCAAGTCCAATTTTCTTAGTTTGGCATTCAAGTATCTCCACAAATTGATACTTTCCATTATTTTTCAGCCTCATTTTTCTTTGCTTCCTTATCATATGCTCTTTAACCTTCAAAATGAGCTCCTTGCTGTTCTACAATAATATTTTAATCTTATTGTTGGAAAGTCACCTAATGCAATTTGTACCTGAATTGGAAATCTTTTTAATAATAGTAATAGCATTTCTGTAGCTCTTTAAGGTTTACAAAATACCAGGGCTCCGTTCACTATACCATCAACATCTCTAAAAAGGACTCATTGAACTTGAAACATCCTAGTGAAAAGGAATTTCCTGTCCCTCAAGGCAGCCCATTCCACTTTGGGAAGCAGAAAATGTTAATATATTTTTCCTTGGGTCAAGCCAACTGACATCTCTGCAGCTCTCCTTTTGTCTCCATGGCAGAGGAGATAAAATGTAATCCCATTTGCACATGACAACCCTTCAGACTGCTCCCAATCCTGGGCCAAGTCTTCCGTTTTCCCGGCTATTTGTTTATCTTTGTACATGTTGAACTCCCCCCAGGAGGATGTCAGCTTCTGGAAGACAAGAACCATTTGCACATAATAGGGAAGTAGCATATGTTTGTGGAATTAATTTGAATTCACTCATGGCTTGGTTTCTAATTTTATCGTTCTGTTCGCCCTCCTTAGGAAGTCTCCCGGATTATAGATCCACCCATCCAGCAAACATTTAAGGTTTATTAATTCCTTCTGTTAGAAGATTTTGGAGAAACAAAGATAATGTCCAGATATCTTCATAGCTGCCCAATCCCGTAATCATGGCTAAAAAGGAAGTGAGCTGAACCTACTGTGCCCTCTTCTTCATGAAGCCTTGCTAACTTCCATTGATCAATGCTGCTCTTCTCAACTGGCCCAATGAGTCAGGTACAGATGAGCAGTGTCCTGTCACTCCCATTATTATTATTATTATTATTTGCTTTTTGCTGAGGCAATTGAGGTTAAGTGACTTGCCCAGGGTCACACAGCTAGGGAATATTAAGTGTCTGAGACCAGATTTGAACTCAGGTCCTCCTGACTTCAGGGCTGGTGCTCTATCCACTGCGCCACCTAGCTGCCCCTACTCCCATTATTTTTAAGGTAAGTAAAGAATTGATTCACGCCTCTATTTTTTGCCATTTGTGCACACATACATGGACACACACAAATACATCCCAGGGTAGTTCAAGCAGTCCATTGATACAATATCATTGCTCTTTGGCAATCTGGTGATCTGTTTTTTGGACTCCTCATCTATTTCTTTCTTCGGTACAGCTGCTTTATACAGAATATTTCCAGGGAAATATTACTTTTGTTTCTTCCTGTACTAATTTTTAGCCAAATGTCTTCCATTCTGTTTCCCTTCTCTTGTTTCTAGATTTTCACATATAGGTATGGCTTCTTAATATACAGATCTCAGAAGTCGTAAGATGTAGCACTAGGACTTCTGGAACACCCTATCTGATATTATTCCACTATCCATTTATGGGATCTTTTGCTAAGAATAAGGCATTTCCTTTCATAGTCATATTGTAGTCATCATTTATATCTACCAAGTTCTGGTAATGCTTGTGAGGTCAAATTTGCTGCTGTTCACTAAAATGTTAAGTTTGCTTTGCTTATTATCTAGTCATGGAGTGATTATTTTGACATTTGAGATTATGGATTTTATTGCTGGCTCTTCTTCATGGGAAAGTTAGGTGGTGTAGTGGAAAGATTGCTGGATCTACAGTCAAGAAGACTGACTTCAAATGCGACCTTGGACATTTACTATCTGTGTGGTCCTGAGCAACTCATTTAACATTATCTGCCTTAGGTGCCTCAGTTGTAAAATGGGTTTATATAGTTTTACAAGACTCTAAGCAAATATATTTTTACTGGCCCACAACAGATGCATTTTATTCTTGGAATGAAAGTTCATTATTCCTTTATTTTAAACTATAGTGCAGAAATCCAAATCTCTTCCTATAACACCAACTTCCTAAACAACTGTGAAGTTGCCAAGTCTTTATTTTCTTACCTTTGTTTCTCTAAGGTCTCCATTTTGTTTTTGTCATGGACTTCACAAGTCATAAAAAAATAACTTGATGTTTCTTCTAATAATATCATCCCCCTTTCCCCTGCCCCACCCCGAATAGTCAGGAATGAGAAGTCCTTGTCAGGTTCAAGTTCAAACTCTTCCATTACCTTCTGAATGCATGCTCTAGGAATATAGCTAATAACTTTATGATTCATGTCAGGTTGGCCCATATGGTCAGTGCCCCTCAGAAGGGTGTCACCAACTAGTGTTACTGGTCCCTTTTTTTTAGCATTAGGAATAATTTGTCTCCTGGTAACATCTCTAGATCTACATTATTATTTCTTGGAACCCAAGAAATCCCTACTTCCTGAGAGAGTCCAACCCCATATTTTATGAAAACAGATTATATAACCCTAACAGTGTGATTGTGATGGAGAAGGAAACAAAGGACCAGTGAACTTTTCCTTCCTTCATCACAGTCTTCCATCTCCAATCTTCTGGAATAGATAAGACAATTTTTTCTTTTTGTTTTCTCTTTGACATATCTCTTCCCTCTTTTCTAGGAACTCTTTAAATTCCTTGAGCAAATCCCAGCCTACACTGCCTATTAACCTTTATTCATCTATTCTCTAGGCTTGAAATTTTCTTACTTTGATCATCTGTATTCTTTGAGATTCTCCCTATCCTTAAAGTTCTAATTCAGTTGCCACTTTTCTTTTCTATAATGAGAAAAACAATTATTCTTTTTGGACTTCACATGCTATTTTTGCCTCATATTTACTTATATTTCATTTTTATTAGTATTACTGTGTGTATATTGAATATGTTCTTTTAAATGATGATCCCTATGAAAACAAGGGCATTTCTCTAAATAAGTTATTTACCTGTGTCTCTGAATACATCCTTTTGGTTTCCTTTGTTGGTTTCTTTTCCTTCTTCAATTGTCCCCAAACTGTCATTTCCTTATTATTTTCCTTAAAGACTCATGTCTCTTCCAAACTTTCCTGTTTCTAATAAAAGCACCACCATCCTTACAATTATATAGATTTGCGATCTCAGAGTTACCCTTAATGCTATACTCTTCAACATTCCCCATCGCCTAATGATAAATAGAAAACAAGTGGTTTTTCATAATTAATATTCTACTGAGGTTACATTTTTGCCACTGTAGGGTTAACTGAAAGGTACAAAGAATACAAAAATTCACTGTTAGTTGATTGTTCAAAAAGGATTTTATTTAGTAGACCAAAATATCATCTTAATTCTCTTCCACTAAGGAATCTCATATATATATATATGTAAAATCTATATATATATATGGATATGAATTTATACACATACATATATATTTTATAATATATAATTTTACAATTCTGATTATTAATACCAGACAAGGATTAAAACAGGGAAACATACATTCATCAAAAATGTTCACTATTGTCAAGTAGATGATTCAGAGAATCCAAGTTAAAGCTTTAGGGATTTCCCAAGAATGCTGAGATCCTCTGGATGATCCTGTTTAAGAATGACTTAATTTTGAATTGTATCAAACATCATAACATTTCAAAACCTTCTGAAAGAGACCTTTAATCATTGTCTCAAAACATTTGATCTAACCATACTTATAAGAAAACCAAGTTAATGAAGAAGACCTACTTAACAGATTGTGACATATAGTTAGATGAATAAACTAAAAAGCCATATATGTATATCACATTAAAAAGCTGTATATGTAAATATCAGTATGTATACTTTAAACAAATGGTATGAATGGGCAATGAATTAGTCCAAACAAACAAGAAAAGAATCAAACAGGAAGAAAAGAACACATTGGAAAGCCTTTGGGAAATTCTAGAGAAACTTTAGTGACTAAACATTCCTCAGAAACAAAAGTTCATATTTTTAATACCAATGTTCTATCATTGTGATATGGCTATGAATTATGGAATACTATAGTTTCTGAATAATTAAAATAATTATTATCTAAAAAGTAATTGAGAAGGGATATGGTAGGCATAAAGTCTCTAATATAAATAAGAAACTATGAAGAACAATAAAAAAGCAGATGATCCAAAGAAATGAGTGAATGAAAAAAGATAAGTTTATCATGTGAGAGCAAGCAATAACCACTAATCAGCTTATTTATTCTACTTATATCTTTGCTAGAAAAAAGGGAAGAATCCCAGAATTCTTGGTAGGACCCTGTGTAGCAAACTTAGAGAAAACATTAATAAGATTTACATAGAATAATCTTGTATAAGTGCTGGGCATAGGCTCTATCAGAAGGATAGAGAGATCTAATTTGTGAATTAATGTACATTTTTCTTAGCCATGAGTGACTCATAGACTTTAAAAGGTTTTATGTACTCTAAACCTTAGAGATAAAGTCAATGGAGGTGGGGGCAGCTAGATGATGCAGTAGATAAAGCAACAGTCCTGAAGTGAGGACAGACCTGAGTTCAAATCTGATCTCAGACACTTAACACTTCCTAGCTGTGTGACCCTGGGCAAGTCACTTAACCCCAATTGCCTCAGCAAGAAAAAAAAATAAAGTCAATGGAGGCTAAATGAGAGTAAACAAGTATTCATTTTATCTAGAATAAATTAAGCTTTGACCATCAATTAGAAGATGATTTTCTTCATAAATAATGTATTTCTATCACCATAAAATTTGGTTAGCAGGATCTTGTTTTAATGGATCTGGGATTGTGATCTTCCTTGAGACAAGTTTAGTTTGCCTAAATATGTCTTGTATAAAACCTATTTCTCCTGTCAGAATAACCTCAAATAGAATTGATTGAATTAGTAAAAGGTGACCTTGACCTGTTGTAGGGGAGAGAGCTATGGAAGAAGGTGCAAGGGAAGGATTTGACCATCAAAGTTCTTTAATTTCAGGCTTAGCCATTTTTGGGGAAGGACCAATAAAAGATCTTTGATTTAGTTCTATTTTGTTATTTTAGAGATAAAACAACAAAAACAGCAACAACAACAAACAACAGAGTACCAGGAAGTTTACTTACTCAGAGGAATGGTTCATTTGCCTCTTTGAACTCTCCTACAAATTAATTTAGATTGCAGAGAACAGACAGAATATTGTCTGAGCTCTCTCCAGTTCTCCCAGAATCAACACTTGATCTTCAAAATCAAGACTCAAGAGAAACATAAAAAGGTAAACAAAAGAAAAAAAAACCCAATATTTTTAAGGTTAAAATGTTTCCATTCATACATGGGAAGATGATAACTCTTGAAAACTGTATTTTTGTCAGGGCAATTAGAAGAGGTTTACATAGAGGATGTAGAAATAAGTTGACTTTAATGTGATGATATAAAAGAGAAATTGAGGTGGAAAAGAGATTGTACTGGGAGAGGAGGAAGGGGGAGGTAAAATGGGGTAAATTTCTTCATATGAAGAGGCACAAGAGACCTATTACAATTGAAGCAAATAAAGGAGTGGGGCGAGCAGTATTTGGATCTTAATATCATCAGATTTGGCTTAAAAATAACAAATATATTTAGTTTGGTATAGACATTTGCCTCAGCCTATAAGGAAAGTAGAAGGAGAAAAGAAAGGAAAGAGGGGATAATAGAAGGGAGGGCAAAGTAAAAGGGAAACTAAAAAAGAGAGGGCAGATTGAGGGAGGTGGTGATCAGAAGCAAAATACTGCGAGGAGAGAAAAGGGAAAAGGAGAGAGAAATCTATAAACAGGGAAAAATAGGATGGCAGGAAATACAGAGTTAGTAATTTCAACTGTGAATGTCAATCAGATTAATTCTCCCATAAAACAGAAGGAATAGCAGAGTGGATTAAAAACCAGAATCCTACAATGTGTTGCTTACAAGAAATACATTTGAAGCAGAGTGATACATACAGTATAAAGGTAAAAGGCTGGAGCAAAAAATATTATGCATCAGCTGAATAAAAAAATGTACAAGTAGCAATCCTGATCTTAGATCAAGCAAAAGCAAAAATAGATCAAATTAAAAGAGATAAGGAAGGAAACTATATCTTGTTAAAGGGTAACATAGATAATGAAGTATTATCAATACTAAACACGTATACACCAAATGGATAGCATCCAAATTCTTAGAGGAAGAGTTAAGTGAGTTGCAAGAAGAAATAGACAGCAAAACCAAACTAGAGGAGGACTACAACTTCCTTCTTGCAGAACTAGATAAATCTAAGTTAAGGAGATGAATAGAATTTTATAAAAGTTAAGTATGATAGAACTTTGGAGAAAATTGAACGGAGAATTAAATATATTAATTATGTTTCTATATCTATCTAGATTTTTATTATCAATGTTAATTGCTTACTTAAATAAGAAATTGTGTCTTAATTGCAAGCTTTTAGGACAGTAAATTGAGGCCCTTCTGATTGGTCGCCTTGCTACAAGTCTCCATCATTCCAGTCAATTCTCCAGTCAGATTTCAAATTAGTCTTTCTAAAGTGCAGATATCAGTCATTCTCTTTCCCTATCTCATAACTTGCACACTAAATAAACTCTAGTGTCATTCTACTACCACCAAGATCAAAAATATAAATCCTCTCATAGGCTTTTAAAGCTCTTCATAACCTGATCCTATTTATATCTTTCCTTCTTACACTTCAAACCCTGTTATTCCTTCCTCATCTCTGCCTCCTGTGTTCCTTGATTTCCTTCAAGTCTCAGGTAAAATCCTAACATCTACATAAGCCTTTCTTAGTCCCCTATTACTCTAGGGCCTTCTCTGTGTTGATTATTAATAATTTATGCTATATATATCTTGTATATCTAGTGGTATATGCATACATATGTGTGTATATACTTCTTTATGTGATATATACTTCTGTATATGTATATGAATGTGGGTGTGAATATATTTAAATTTGTTTTCATGTTTTCTCTGTTGTTAGATTGTGAGTTCCTCCAAGGGCAGAGAATATTTTGCTGTTCTTTGTTTCTGGTGCCTATTTTGCCTGAAAAAGAATTTGTGCTTCAGAAATATTTATTGACTAACAGCCACTTTAATTTTAGAAGTACCATATGCAACTTTCATTCCAGAAAATCCAGACCCATTAAAGATTTTTGATAGAATCACCTCTATGATCAATGTCAAAAAGCCTTTAATAAATGACAAATGAATTCATTTTTAAAATGGAAGTATACACAAAAGTTCACTCCATGGAATTGTTCACTGTTTTTGCTTGTTGTGAACGCTGTGTTAGACTTACCAAGCAGGTATAATTTAGCTTGACTCACAGTTATTGCTTCCATATTGTGTTTTTAAGAACATTTTTTGGATATTTTGATTTCATTTGTATACTCCAAGGCTAATCGGGAAATTTACAACACATAATAAAAAATACTACTTTTTCTTGTGGCAACATTTTTGACTCTGCCCTTAGAGCTTGAAATGTGTTCCAAAGTAAGTAAGTTTTCCTCCTTAGAGACATATCTTGCATTGCATAATGTGGTTCAACATCCCTTTGTAATTCTTTCTTTGATACTTAAACAGTTCTGAGATCTCAATATATGGACATAACATTTGGTTATGACTTTCTGTTAGTTCTTCACTGGAAAAAGGACTTCCTCATCATTCTTTTAATATTTTGGGGAGCACTCTGTGCTATTCATTTGTCATCTTCCACACTTGGTTGCCTGGCTTACCTCTTTTTCTGGCAATGCATATTCTCAAAGATATGTTTTATGTCATTTCTCATGAAGAAACCATCCTTGGTAATATGGCTGCTTATACTTTGCAGACAATTATCCATTGCCCTTAGTGTTACATATATAACTTTGCTTTTTTTCTGGCAGAGTAGTGGACTAGATAGAGCACAGAACTTGGAATCAGGCAGATTGATCTTCATGAATTCAGATCTGGACACTTTACTGGCTGTATGACCCTGAGGAAATCATTCAATCCTGCTTGCCTCAGTTTCTTGTCTGCAAAATGAGCTGTAAAAGGAAATGATAAACCCCTCTAGTGTCTTTGCCAAGAAAACCCCCCAAGTGGGATCAGGAAAAGTTGGACATGATCAGAAAAAACCTCAACCCCCCCCCCAAACAAATGATTCACAACCATACAGCATCACCAGTAGAGTGCTGGTGTTAAACTCTGGGTTTTGGTGATAGTTTTTACATCAGCATCATTGAAAATCCTGTCAATTTCCTAAATATAATCCAATCCAAATTCTTCTTCTGATTAAATTCTGGGTCCATTTCATTACTTACTTTCAGAGAAACTGATCATAAGATGACAGATTAAAACCTGAAAGGGATCTTAGAGCCTGGTTGATCCAATTCTATCCTCTACCCCCTTCTCCCCAACCCATAAATAAAATTAGATAAGCAGGGCATAAAAATCATTTAAAGAAAGACTTTTAATGACTTCTTCAATAAGTTGTGAGGGTCAATGAAAAACAAGTTACTTTTTTGGAAAAAAGAAAAGAAAGTGAGTTTAAATATTATTTTATCTTTTTTGGCATGTATAGCATTATTTTTCTGCAAATAGGATATTTAATATTTGATAAGTTTTTGAGAACATGGTGCTACAAATCTCTTATGTGGGATTTGGTTCAAAGACTTGTATAAATATTCCTAAATGAAAGAAATAGAAAAAAATACAGCTTTCCTTTTTTGAACCCTAACTATTTACACATAAATCTTCTAAAGCCTCTGCTCCTAGATTTAGCATTTCTGTAGACTCCTAATATCATCCTTTTTATTGACCTGGAAACTAGAGAATTAATATAACTAAATAATAATAACTAAAATTAACTAAAATAATAAAGGTATCCTTGTCATGAACAACATTTAAAACTGTCTCCCAATTGGGTAGTAGATTTGAAAGAAATCTATTTTTTTATTATTATTATTATCTTGTAATCAGTGATATATGGTGAAAAAATATCTTTGACTTGGGGGATTTTGACATCATGCATTCTAAATAGTGCTACAGAACAGTAACCATCTATCATGATAGAAACCTTGTGGGTCCTTAGTACAATTGTGGCCGTGTACTGTTTAAAGTGACATGTCCCATGTTTTTTTGCAGATTAATCATGATCTTTAGTAAGAAAGGTCGGGTACGACTGAATGCTTCTGAGCATATAATCTTTCTCATTGCCACCCTTTCAGAAAAAGAATTTTGCCTGAGCTGCACAATCATTTTATCTATGCAGTGACATGTATTTTGCTTTGTGGCTTAGGTTGTTTATAGGTACGTGTGTAATTTGTTTCCCTAACATCCGTAAAATGAATACAGCTTGCATGTCGTGTCACTGTGAAAGTATTGGCTTATGCTTTTGTTGCCACTTGTCTTTACAACTGGGCAGGAGTCACCTTCCCCTTGGTGTAGAAACCTTCTGGCTTGTCTCAGTCTCTTACTGTTTTCATGATTCTTGATGTATTAAGAATTGCTGTAAGCTCTGTTTGTCTCCGAATCCTAAGATGTTCCCTATTCCCAGAACGGTTACCATCCTTAATTAATCTACACAACATTGCTAAGGGGGGCTATAAGGAATAGTTTTTTTT